>CAKNXH010064053.1:0-26032 GCA_932178445.1 Andricus quercusramuli | reverse complement strand
GACACGAGATCCAAACAATGCCCTAGGTGTAAAAAACACATCTTCTTCTGGGAAGTCTGGCTTTGACAGAACTTTAGGTTGCTTATAGTGGGTTCCTCGATGACACGAGACCCAGCCAATGCTCCAGGTGTAAAAAACACATCTTCTTCTGGGAAGTCTGGTTTTTACAGTGCATCAGGGTGCCTGGAGTGGGTTCCTCGACGACAGGAGGTTTAACCAATGCCCCAGGCGTGAAAAACGCATCTTCTTTGGGGAAGTCGGGTTCAATCTCGTGTCCTCGAGGAACTTACTTCAGAGGACAGTTGCACATTTTTATAAATTACTCGTAAAAAAAAACGCATAAAAACACATTTCATACCATGATAAAGCTTACTTCACTGAGCTTCAGATAAGTCCCCATTTATTTATGTACAAAACTGGTTTTGGAAAATATCCTTCGCAAAAAGATGAAACCCCTGGTGTTTTCGCGTCACTCTGGCTTTGCTTGACTTTCGATGACGATATCTTTGAACTGAACAATGTGAAAGATTTGAAAATTATCATATAGATGCATTCATATTTTGACTACACATTGTTAAAAACAAAATTGCAATATATTAATAACAATGAACGTGAAAGGAACTTGAAAATCACTATGCTATCTCTCGTAATATACGTAGTAGAGAGTTACATCCAGTCTTAATTTGCTTGGAAAATTTCAACAAATACAATCGAATAACAATTACAAATAGCAATCTTAAAACCTGTTAATTAATTAGAAATAATCCTGGAAGACCAAAGAATGGTAGTGTGGGTGTACGGACACTATGGCTATGGGATACCAAAACTAAAGGGTCACTTCAGGGGGTCTGCTCATTCATCAAGTTCTGAAAAGAGGAAAAAGGTAATTTGATTTCCAATTACAATTTTTCGTACAGTAGCTACTTTTTTCAATTAGCAGATCCTTCAGCGATGGCATTCTGCTGTGTCGTCACACCCACATTACCTTTTCGTCGGTCTGCCAGGTAATTTTAGAACCCTGACGTGCTGGGGTTTTTGGACCCCGAATTGTTCAATTAACAACGTTTTGTACTTTATACTGTTTGATATTAAATGTAAATAATTGAATAAAATTTTTATTTCCAATGTTGTATAATTTTAAAAGGAACGATATTTTCATTCACTTACTAAATATAAATTTATGAGCCTGCCAATTAATAAGATGTTACAATATAAGAAATTCCGATCGATTGGGTATCAGGTAATTTTTGACAGCCTGACATACTCATACTTTAACTTTATAACCGAGATTTATATTCTACCGCGCTTATATTCTACGTAATGTACTGTAATTTAATGTAATTATTTAAGTTGAATTGTGTATATGTACGCACAATATACAGGCTCTGGTTGTAGCAAGAATGTTTTTTTTTTCTGGTGCACGAAATTCTACATGACTGGGATATAGAATTCAAATATCTAGAGTTGTATCATTTCTTACTGAACCGCGAATCAAATTATAATGAATTTATATTAATAATTCATAGTTCTACATCAAATTTTACCGTATTTTCTATTAAAATGACCGAAATGGAAATTTTAATGAATAACCGTAATGACCTCCGTTTACCGAACTAAGTTTTGTGAAAGTTAAAACATAAATATTCTCCGTGTACATGGTGATAGAATATCCATTAATTCTTACAATCTCTATTTTCTTGCAATCTTTGGTCATTTATGAAAACATTAATGAAAAATTGAATTTTTAATGAAGCTCCAGTGAGTGCTACTGAAATTTGAAAAACTTACATATTCTAAATTATATGGTATAAAAATTGATTGAAAAATTATTTGTCAGTAAGTTCATCTTTATTTTAAATTATAATTGACCAATCATTATTATGTGCTTACATTTTCATTCCAAAAATGGGCAACAATGGATCTTTTAGACACTTTCAGAATTTATTCGTCCACGTGTATTGCTCACGAAAAAATTTTTTAGTTTCGCCGAGCCACAAACAATGGCGGTAAGAGGGTGGATGTCCAACCACCACAAAAAGGAGAAGAATACACATTTTTTAAAGAAGAGTAGACAAAAAGCAAAGCACGTCTTTTTTGCCCTTGAAGTTTGGTCTTTTTTTTTAAACAAAAAAATTCAAAAATGTTTTTTTCTCGTTTGGAGTGGTTCACCGAGGAATATCTATTAACTGATTGAATACGCAAGAACAAGTCAATTGGTTTGATAGATTTTGAGTTATCGTGTTCGCAAATTCGAAAAACGTGGGTTTGAGGAAAGGGCTAACGATCAACAGAGGCCCGATCAGTCCGATTATACAAAAGAATCTTATCTTGCCTTCTGACAAGCTAGCATCATCAAGGAAATTGAGCATGGAAAATAAAATTTTCAGCTGCTTGGTAACGTGAGTTGGGCGCGGCCGTGATCAAATAAGCGCAAGCGCTACATGGCTCTGTAGCATAAGAGAAGCTCGAGAACGCCACAAAGACTCCAGAAGGGTATTCTGGAAACCCACCACCAGTTTTAGAGCGATTTAACAAAATTCGTTTTCTTTTAGCCTCTACACCAAATATAAATTTATAATGTGTATAATGCGTGTAATGATGTAAATCAATGTAAATACCCGTTTTTTTATCGAGAGATAAAATCTTATCAGGTTTCTGAAAAAACACTGATCTTTCTAATGCGTAATAACTTCTTTTATTTTCCACTTAAATGGTACATAATAATGCCATAAATCTGAAGCATATTTGCTACTTCAGCGTGGAAGAAACAGATCATTTTACCAGAAATAATTCTCAAGGTATAATCAGATTGTAATTAGTGTATAATATAAAAGGGTATATTTTGGAAAATATTCATTAGTTACGCTTGTATTGATATTCTTCAAATTTCAAAAGAATGAAGATCATCCTTGGTATTCTTGGTTCCATCGTAGTCGTTTTCCCTGATTCTATTGGTGAGAATAATAGTTTTCATGAATTAAATTGCATTTTTCATTACAATATATTTTTTTTCTGTTTGAAATCATTCAAAGCATGAATAATAGAAAAGCTTTCTTGAAAGAACGCCATTATGTAAAATTTTCAAGTTTATTGAAACAATAATAAGACAGTAGTGTGAAGCTTGTAAATCTGTCATGTCACCTACACAAGCCGCGTTAAAAATCCTTTCAACAACCAAGATGAAGTGATTGAACTATATTGCTTTCAAATGAAAAAATAAATAGTATTTATACACATAATCTATTTTAGCTCACTTCATCTACGTTAAAAATAATCTCTCTAATCTGTGAACCTACCTCATTGCTAATAATTTATTTTTTGGTAGAAGAAGTAAATTATTTGAGGAAATTCTTCAACCAAATTAATATTCTACCCGCGTGAAAAAAGTTTGAACACAAACGAAACACTTGCGAAAACATTTGCGAAACACAAATTAATATTCGTAACAGCATGTAAGCGTTAGAGAACATTAGCCAAATTAATGAATTTCAAGTAAATATCTAGATAAATATTTTTGAAACATAAGCAAAAGAACAAGATTCTTTCACTCTATTGGCTGTTGATAGAACGTAACATCCGGGTCATCAAATCAACTCTTAAAGTTGTTTCGGCTATTGTCAAAATGTATAATGCAGGAAAGTTTTCGTAGATGACGTTATGAACTACCTGGTGCATCATCTCGGGTAGTTGACTCACTATTTAGAGATGTGTTGACTATTGGCAAACTTAAGATTTTAATTTCTAACGCAGCCTTATGTTCTTGAAAACTTGCATGTTGTTCAGAATAATGAAGTTGTGGTCAGCGTGTTCTAAGCATGGAAGACGGGCAACAACAAGGCTTGAGCCATGGCACCATTCAGCCATGACCCATAGCTTAGCCAGATATTTCCAAATCTTTTGCCATGCCTGAGCCCAGCGAACTTTTTTACACGCGAGTAGCCCTTTGAAATACCTATTCCTTATTTTTATACTAATATCCAATATTAAAACCTATAAAATATGTTGTCATCCAAATTTTATTTCTTGTCCACTCGATTCTAAAATGTCTAGTCATCCCTAGAAAGTAAAGTAGTTCGAATTTGTTCAGTGGAAGAAAACTTCTTAATGAAGAGCTTCATAGATATGAGAACAAACCTTGAGCTCTCCGTTCTAATACTAAACTTTCCATGTCTAAAGTATACATTACATTTACTTATGAATTGAAAACTACGATTCATCAAACTGATTTAATAATTAGAAGATCAATTAATTTCCAATTTTAACTTTCTTTTCGCAGTATTAGCTCGACCACATAAAGAAAATGCAGTGCATCCTTTTCCTATTCAACTTTCTAATGTTAATTTTCGCGAATTTTGCTCCTTTGGACATCCTCCTGAAAACTTAGTACCAGGCATCGTCTACCAAGTAGGATTAGATGATGAGCGTAGGTACGTTATTGGAATAGTACATCAGAAGATGTTGCTCGCATTTGTTGATCCTAACATACCGGTGTATGATTCTAAATATAATGGAAGAATTAAAATTCGCTTCGATGGCGATCATGCCAACGTGACTGTACCAATATTGAAAAGGGATCGACTGAATCTTCGTTTCCGCACCTGGTTCAGGTCACCAAACATTATGCCTGCGATGTTATGAGTAATCCAACTTCAGAACATATATGGGCATAGCCTGTATAAAACATTTCTTATAGTTTCAAGAATGTTCGATGTTTGCTTACATTTTTGGTGTTTCTGTGTAACCTTGGCGGTTAAACTTAACATGGAACGGGGATAATGTCAAGCTTCTAGCCTTTTACGATAATCTTTCTACTTCTGAGGTGCTTTTTACTACGTGCTGTAAAATATGTTATAGTGCGTTTACTATCCAGCTGAGAATTCGTGTACAGGAACCTCGAAGGATCCTGTACTTGTTCCTGCGATGGAATCTGCACAGACAAAGGAACCTTTGAATGATCATGTTCAAGTGCCTGTAGAGAAACGTGTATAGGATCCTCTACAGAAATCCATCGCGAAAACTGATGTTGCTTACAGCTATAAACTTGCCTTCCTTTTATTCCCTTGAAGAACTAACTCACTATCAAGAGAGCCAAGCCACCAGCGAACCCTCGCGGATCAGTTCCTATGCAGGTTCATGTATAGGATCCTGAACATATTCCTGTACATGAACCCACACCGCAATTGACTCTGTGAAGGAACCTGTACAGGACCGTTCAAAGGTTACCTTGTATACAGGTTCCTTTGCAGGATCATGTTCAGTTTCCTTCGCCAAATTCCTGCACAGGAACTGTGGAGATGACGTGTACAGGTTCGTGTACAGTTTCGTGTACAGGAGCATCTGCAAGATCCTCCGAGGTTCCTGCACAGGAATTTTCAGCTGGAATAGTCTAAGCTACTTCAGAGATGTTTTGTAAGCAATAAAAATGTTTTATTTGTATTTTTTTGTTACCGATTCTACTTTCTACTCCACTTTGCTTACTATTGTTGCTATCGGTACAACTGACAATTTCATGTAGTATAAAAGGTCAGAATTATCTTCGGCTTGTTCTGTATACTGTTCTTGAATAAAATTTGTTGGGTCTCACGTCAATTATTTGTTTACATCAATAATTATAGATGATAATCTAAGAGTCATTACTTCTGCCTACCAGAGCGGAGCATGTGAATGGAAGGATTACACTGTATTGAGTGACCCTGAAGTAACTACACAGTCACCGTTATGTTCACTGGGACCGCTGGGCCATCTTTTGATCTTTTTTCATTATTATTTGAAATTTCATATAGAACTTAACACTCTTTCCATCTTTTTACACATTTGTATTTTTGTGTATTCAGAATTTATCATTAAAAATAATAACAGTATCAAATTTTTTGAGAATACAACCGATATTCAAGGATAAAATTATATATTTATGTGTTAAAAAATTAGGAATTAAAAGCTGTGTGCAGCAAACCGACGTGCAATATTGTTGAACTACTTATGGGTTCATCTTTTTTCGTATCTTGTGTCGTTTTTCCAGAAATATGTTTTTTCTTTCATTTTCAGTGTTACTCTTCAACGCTAAAACATAAACGCGTCTTATAAAGTTCTCGACCAGTGTCGAAATTTCTTCATGTGTTTTAAAAAAATCTAGGTCTTGGAATTAATCACAAAAACATTATCTTTGTTTTTTTTTTTTTTTTGATTTCGTATGAAATCAGACAGTTTGACTCAAACGATGTTACGGAATAATTGTTTGTAGCTGAAATACATGGTTGTCCAAGAAAAAACTTGAAACACGTATTTTTCGTTTTTTACAGAAAAATATTTCACGAACTTATATTTGTTTACATTGTTATCTATATGTAGGTGTATTTTAAAAAAGTTAACGAAAAATTTTCTTCAAAAAGTTGTTTCTTAGGAACAAGTTCACATAGTTTCACCTTCTTTGCTGCAACTTGAAGTGTTGATGAACTCTTCTAAATCCCTGAAGGAAACTTGCAAAAATTAACATCACAAAGCGAATTTCCTTAAACGGTCATCTTTGATTTATTTTTGATTTTTCTTAGTTTTATAGTATTATCAGGAAGATATTTTATGAGTTTTGTCCTCGCTTCACTATCACTTCAGATAGAAAAATTTTGTTTCTATAATATGAAATAATTTTTTTTAAATATCAATTTTTTCTGAACACTCATAGTTTTATGTCTCGTAGAAGTTGAGAATATATATTAGAAATGTTGTTTCTCAATTTTACAAAAAGTTTTCAAATTATCGAAGGAAATACTACCGTAGATATTTGATAACGGAATAAGATATATTCCGAAAATAAAAGTGAATGATACTAGAAAAATCAGAAATTCCGAATTTTCGAAATTTTGAAACCACGAATTTTTAGGATTCATGAAATTTCAACTTTCCAAAATTATTCTTGAAGTTAGTGAATTATCTATATTTCCAATAAAAAAAACTTCAAAATGCTTTAAAAAATATTTAGTTTAATATTTTTCTTATCTTTTAGAATAATATTTCATTTTATGTTGACACTTTTTTCAAAATGGACGAGCGTACAGATTAGGAATTTTTGTTTGTTCGGCGTGAGAATTCTCGCTCTTCCAAATCGTTCAAAACAAAATTAAAAATCTTTGAAAGTAACGAAATGAAGGCTGTTCTTCTTTGATTCTTGAAAAAGGATTTTCTTAAATCCCCAATTTTTAAAATTTCAAAATTTTGAAAACAACACACCAGATGACACAATTAGGAATTTGACTTTTTTGAAGAGATCACAGTTTTTCCAAAAGTAATTGATTAAAGGAATAGCTAATTAATGCTACTTTTTTCTACAAATAATAAGAGATAAATGTAATCATTATGTTGTAATGAAAAAGTGAAACACTGATTTGATTTTGATTGCTTAGGATTTTGAGAAATTTTCTTAGGAAGCAAAACCGGTTTTATTCATAGATGTCGCTAGAGATATGTAGACATTTCTATGATTTGGCATCTATGTCATATTTTTCTATGGACAATAACCTTCAAAAATACACAATTACATTCTGCCAAAATAATAGCATCATAGTTGTTTACCTCAGTGAATATGTCGAGTTTCGTTCCAAGTAAATCGCATTTGCGGCATTCGCTGATTTTCTTATTTCATCAAAAGAAAAAAGCAGTTGAAGTTCATCGATTGCTGGTAGAAACTTATGGTGAACATGCTCCAGTGATTAGAACATGTGAGACATGGTTTCGTCAATTTAAAAGCGGAGATTTCGATTTAACAGACAATGAACATCCTGGTGCAGCGAAAAAGTTCGAAGACGAGGAATTGCAGACGTTATTGGATGAAGACCCAACCCAATCGCAACAACAATTGGCACAAACACTAAATGTGACCCGAGGTAATAACCGTCTCATACCGCTAAAGTGGTGAAGAACACATTAAAAGCATTGAATTGGGAAATATTATCGCACCCGCCGTACTCTCCAGACCTCGCCCCGTCCGACTATCACATTTTCGCATCGATGGGACACTCACTCGCAGAGCAGCGCTTCGCCAATTTTGAAGAAGTCGAAAAATGGCTGGTTGAATGGTTTGCCTCGAAAGAGGAAAAGTTTTTTTGGAATGGTATTCATGATTTGCCTGAAAGATGGGCAAAATGTGTAGAATCCAATGGTCAATACTTTGAATGAACCATTTTTGAGATTCCCTTGAGAATTAAGTGTTTTCTTTATTGAAAAAACTGCGTTGAATATTAAAAATCTTAAGTTTGGTAATAACGGACACATCTCTGAATGGTGAGTCAACGAGCTGGGAGCACTTGTCCTTTTTCAGATTAAGATTATATTCATTTTCTAAGTGACTCAATTTTCGCAATTGCAATAGATTTACAAGGTTTGAAAATTAGTTTATTTCTAGACTGTGCACAAATAAATTCAGCCAAAACTATAGAAGCATGTGACTGCTATTTGTAGTGATTTAGGGAAGTGAATATATAAGGAAATTTTTTTGTGCTGTTCCGATGATTTAAAAAAAAGGTCGCAACTGTTTTATCCAATTTTCGTGATCATTTTCGAATTTATATTGATTACGTATCATTGATGAATATGAACATTTTCATCCGATTTAATTGAAAAGTAATGGTGACGATAATTTTTAATTTTGTCTCCTGATTTCATGATACAAACACTGCAGATAATACTTCAAATAAACTTTCAAAGAGCACGATATAGCCTACTCACAGAACAGAGAAAATATAGAGGCTAGAAACTCAGCTGACCGTGTATTAGCTGAAAAAGCTTGAAAACGTGTCTTCGCTCAGGACGCAGGAATAGGTGAAAATGCGGCTGCTTGGGGAATAAAAAATACAATGAAGATGAAATCAACATTGGGTACGGGTTTCAGCAGTAAAAAACCTACCACTGCACTGAGAAAAATTGTTGCTGCAGCTAAAAAGTCCACGATTTCAAGCAATAATGCTAAAACTGTCATTAAATCAGCACTCATAGGCGCACGCGCAGTTGTAATGAAGGCTGGTGGAAGAAGAAATGTGAAAAATCCTCGTATTTTATCTGTACCGGGCAAAGTAGGAGGATTTTTACACTTTCTCATACCCGCCTTTGCGGTTCTCAATACTGCCGGGGCGCTAGCTAGTGGAGCTGCAGGAATAGCTAAAGCTGTGAATGATGCAAATTCGGCAAAAAAACAACTTTCAGGAAGTGAACGACACAATGGAACGATGGAAGCCATTTCTTCAGAAAAAGGTCTTTACTTGAAGCCACGTAAGCAAGGATTTGGGCTTCATCTAAAACCGTATAAACAAGGAACTGAAATTGAACGCGTCAAAAAACTCAAATTGAAGCTACCTAAACGAGCCTTGATTGATGCGGATTCACTTGAATTCGCTAAATTTTGGAAGATTCCGCTTTTTCGAGGTGATTTCATGCGAAATAGATTGATAATGGGTGGACCGCGTGAATATGAATGTGCTATTGGTAATCTTGATGATAAAAAAAGACCAGGAACACATTAGTGTGCTTATAAAAAGATTGACAGTAAAATAATTTATTTCGATAGCTTCGGTAATCTTCGGCCACCTTGGGATGTCTCCAAGTATTTCGGTGTTGATAGCATAAAGTATGATCACAAAAGATATCAAAATTACGATTCATTTGTGTGTGGACATTTATATTTGCAATTTATGTATAATCAATTAAAATCTAAAAGCACGTTTAATCTATATAAGTGCTGAAATTCGTAATTTCAAGTCAGTTGAACGCTAGCTGTCATCATGGATGATTCATTGACACTAACATTGTCGGGAAATTCTCCAATTCTGGAAACGAACTATTTTCCTCCGATTGAGTCGTCTCCTTATGAAAATTATGCGCTTGGACTCATTGAATTTTTAACTTTCAATTCGATACGTAATGTAAAGATTGGTAAACATAAATTTTATGTGGGTGATCAAATAATTTGAATACCTACAGGAAGTTATGAAATAGGTGACATAAAGCGCTACTTACAGAATGCTTTAGTAAAAAAGAGCATCAAAATTCACATTAAACCAAACAATAATACTTTAAAAAGTGAAATCTATTGCAGTCACAGTATACATTTTGAACCTAATGATTCTATCGGTAATTTACTAGGTTTTTCTCTACGCACACTAGAAGGTTAACAAATTTGCGAATATGATCAATCGGTATCAACCATAAAAGTGAATTCCTTGAGTATTGAGTGTAGCATAACGACAGGTGCATACATTAATGGCCAGAAAGTACATATTATTCATGAATTTTTTCCCGTAGTGCCACCTGGATATAAGAATGTGGAAGTACCATCTCATGTCATTCACCTGCCACTCGCCGCGCAGACAATAGATGATATACAGCTCCGTATAGTTGATCAAGATGGACATTTAGTTAATTTTTGCGGAGAAGTTATAACAATTAGACTACACATCAAGTCTCTCTAATAATAATGGGTATAGTTTCCAACAAAAAGATTGGCTTCGGTTATAATAAACAAGCACAATTCTACAAGCTAATCAGTCGACAAAGAGCAGTCAAAGGGTTAACACTTCAAAGCGCCCTCCTCCTAAAAAAAAGTTTAGGTCTGAAGCTTAAAAAAAAGAAGAGAATAAAGAGATTCAAGATTTGTTGCACCTGCATCTTTGAATTTGTTCATCAACGTTGACTAAATTCGGATTGCTGTCCAAAATCAGGACCATTGTCTCCTGTCCAGCAAAAGTTCACTTCACGTGCATGGAAGAATCGTAAGAACTGATGGAGCACCAGTGACGAACACAGGTTTAGTTATTTCTAATGCCATCTGTCATTTGTTTGAAGAAGCTAGGTATGAAATCAAGGCAATAGAAATTGATAGAAATAAAAATGTTGATCTCACTAGTCTCATGAAGAATTATAAATCAATAAATTCCGGGCAATCACGTTACATACAGAATACTGGCTGGCTTGAAATTATTGATAATAATCAATCGCTAACCATCGCTACTGGTTAATTTGATGTAGCAATACCGCTCGACATGATAATTGGTTTTGCTGAAGATCATCACAAAATCATTTTCAATGCTAAGCATGAGCTTATTTCGACAAGATCAAAAAGTGATGCAAATGCCATCTTGCAAGCATTAACTGGTCGAATACGCAAGAACAAGCCAATTGGTTTGATAGATTTTGAGTTATCATGCTCGCTAATTGGAAAAACGTGCTTTCCAGACTCAATGAAAAGATTCTAATTTTGAGTGGGGTAAGCATGGATCAGTATAGTGGAGGTCTCGCAGTCTTGTGGCCCAACGAGAATGTTACAATTTACATTGGAACATTAGTTGTAGAAACATTTTCGTGAATGACGTTTTGAAGTAGCACGATTTTTGTTTTGGTGCACGATTCGGTGCACTCGGGTCGTCGACTCACTATTTAGAGATGTGTTGACTATTGACTAGCTTAAGATTCTAGTTTTTAACGCAGACTCATGTTCTCGAAAGCTTGCATGTTGTTAAGAATAATTAACTTGCGTTTGGCGTATTCTAAGCATGGGAGACGGGCAACAACAAGGCTTCAGCCATGGTACATTTTAGCCGTGACACATAGTTGAGCCAGATATTTTGAAATTTATTGTCATGCCTAAGCCATGCGAACTTTTCAAATACCTCATCCATATTTGTATACTAATATCAAATATTAAAACCTATAAAATATGTTGTCAAAATTCGACTTCTGATCTATTCGATGCTAAAACGTCCATTAATCTCTAAAAATGAAGTTGGTTAAATTTGCTTAGTGAAAAAAAACTTTCAAAATAAAAGAGCTTCGTAGATATGAGAACAAACCTCAATCTCTTCATTTTCAATACTAAACTAATGGCTTCATTTCTATTCAAGTAGTAGCAAGAATTACGACGTCAGAACTATTTGCCATCCTTTGAGATAATGAAACTGGAGCGTAATCCCGATTCTACTTGTAAGGTGCTTTTTACCACGTTCTGTAAAATAAGTTATAGCTCATTCACAATAGTCTAAGCTACTTCAGAGATGTTTTGTGAGCAATAAAAATGTTATTTTTTTACCGATTCCACTTTCTACTCCACTTTGCTGACCATGGTTGCACTTGGTACAGCTGACAACATGATGTAGTAGATAAGGTCAGAATTATCTTCTGTTTGCCCTGTCAACTCTTTTTGAGGAAAATTTGTTGTGCCTCACGTAAATTACGTTATTTATATGAATATATATAATATAACACAATATAATATATATAGATCATGCATATATATAACATAAATAATATAATATAAATAATATAATATATAATAATCTACGAGTCATTCATTCTGCCAACCAGAGCGACATATTTTGGTCCTTTTTCGTATTTATTTAAAATTTAATATAGAACTTAAAACTCTTTTTACATTCTCATTCATGAGAGGGTAATGTAATCGTCCAAATTCTCGATCTCTGGTTTTCAACGGATCTTTACGTTCCGGCACTTACAGAGTCCGATAATCGTAAACTTTTGTCGGTTGCTGTCTGTCTGTATGTCTGTATGATTACCTGAATGTTGTAGCCACGCTAACTTTGGAAGGATTTGTCCAATCGAGTCAGCCTTTGATAAAATTTTCGAGGGTCCTGAAATGAAGATTAGGTTCGCCAGCCAGATATTTCCAACAAAAACTAAAAATTTTAGAGCATTTTAAAAATTTGAAAAAAAATTTCTTTCAAAGTTTCAGAAATTTTTGTGAAAGTTTCTTCCAGATGGGTGAAAGACTTAGAAATTATCCTCATGAAATTTTAGATTTCGATCGAAATTAGAAAAGTTATATACTTCTCAAAATTTTGAAAACTTTCAAAAAGTAGAAAAAAAAATTTTTTACATTCTCATTCATGAGAGTGTAATGTAATCGTCCAAATTTTCGATCCCTGAATCTCAGAATCTCAGAAATTATTAATAAAAATAATAACAGAATCAAACTCTAAAGAAAACAATCGATATTCAGGGATAAAATTATATATTTCTGTGTTAAAAAATTAGGAATTAAAACCTGTGTGCAGCAGCCCGACGTGCAATATTTTTGAACAACTTTTGGCATGTTTCGACTGACAAATCAGTCATTTTGACTGGCAAAACATTTGTTTTGACTGATGAATCAGTCAATATTGGTCAATATTCAATCAGTCACTCAAAAGGACTGACTCTCAGTCAATAAATGTGACTGATTGGTCAGTCGTTTTCTAACTGACAAGTAAATCAGTCATTTTATGTTAGAATAAAGTAAGGAGTGGTATTTCCTATACGAAAATAATTAGAAATTGGTTTTTATAAATTACTCGAATAATACACTTTTAAAATACTTACATTGATAATTTAATTTTTAATAAATATGAACGATAAGGAATTATTTCTTAATTGATTATCAATAAATAATTAATATAAATAATAATTTATATCAAATTTTTCTATATTATAGTTATAATCAAAATGCTACGTTATGAATTTTGTATATAATTATCATATTACATCATAAAAATGTTTGATTATAAACAATATATATGTATAAGATCATATTCGTGAAAATTAACCAAGTGTACGGTTAAAAAATTTGTTATCAAACACATAACCCAAATACAGGGGCTGGAATTTTCCGAAGAATTTTCAAATTTTTGTAAGCAGCCAATTTGCAAGTAATATAACAATTTTTGCTACAGTGTCCCACTAGTGGCACACTGTCGCCCTTGCCTGCATCAAACGATAGTACGTTGCTACCTAATGACATTTCTACCTGCACACCGGTATATTTTCTTGTATGTGCGGCTCAGCCATGGAAATGTACCTGGATTATTTTCGCACTTGAAGCTTCACTATTCCGTATCTTTCAAAAGGGACAGTTCTCGAGTTCATGACTCATTAGGGAACATACGAATCCAAATAGTTTCAGTTCGAATTTCCTCTTCAAAGTGTAAAGTTCGGGTCATTGTAGGAAAGCAGTGGAAGTTTTGGACCGAAGCAGGATCGTAGATCGTAAGGATTTATTTACTTATAACATAATTTGCCTCCTGTTATATACATTTAATCAATTTTGGTATATTTTTCACATAATTTGAAGGCTCTACTGGTTTTTCCCAAGATTCAGTCATTTTTGACTGATTCAAATTTAGAGTGTAGAAAGAATTTGGCCCAGATTAGAGCACTGCGGTACCCCAGAGGATGGTGTAAAGGTTTCTGAATGAGGATATTATGATTAAGTTTTTGAAAACATTTGGCTACATCTAAATATATAGCATCAACCTGTTCTCGATCCTTTAAGGCTCTAGCTATGAACTGGGTGTAAACTGGTAGGTTTGTTGAAGTGGATCTGCCAACGACAAAGCCAACAACAAAGCAATTTTATTATTATAGAGTTCCAAATATAAGCAATCACATGCGCCCAGTCAATGCTAGCTATTGCTTATAAAAGTTGGGCCCTATTTGCTTTCTTATTACTATAACGTCACTTATTTGAATTTTCAGCAGCAACATTAACTTACCCATTATTTGATCATTTTAATTTTACACTAATCGTAATTTCTGGATGATATAAATCTTCACTTATTAACGGATCAGCTTTTAGTACATCGCAATAAACACGATTGGTAAGCACTAGGTCCAAGCAGTGGCCACTTTGATTGGTAATTATATTGTTCTGATTTAATTGCAAAGATATTATTAAAAAATTATAACTGGCAGTCTTAAGGTCCTTTATGAGGCCATGACTTACTGAATTAAAGTTTCGAGTATTAAAATCACCCAGCATAATCAAAGGCGCTTAATAAGATATAAAGAAATCTTCGAGAGATAGTAAAAGATTTGCAAAATCATCCAATTTCATAGCTGGTGGCATATAAATGTTTACAATAATAACCGAGACCTGTTTTGTATTTTTATTCTAAAAATGAGGTTCATTAACCTCTCTAGCTAATCTCAAACTGTTGACAGATTGTTGAACTTCATCATGAGAAAGAAAGGGGAAAAAGAGATATCATACATATCCTGAGTCTGTTCTTCAATCATCCTGTCATAATTCATTATTACAAATAATAAAAATGTTAAATTTTTAAGAAAACGACCGACATTCAAGTATGGAATAATATCTTTCTTCATTCCTGAAAAAATATTCAACAAAAGGTGTTTTATGTAAGAAAAATTCAAATCAACAGACCAGATGACACAATCAGGAATAAGAGTTTTCTCAAAGCATCTCAGTTTCTTTGAGAATAATTGAACATAGGCATCATGTTGACATAAAAAATATAATAATAAATTTTTATACATTCCAATTTTTATATTTATCACACTAACCCCGTTACCATTCTTACCCCTATCGACCCTGTACGTAAAGTTTTCGGACTCCCTGTAGACACCGTTTCCCTATCTGGTACAAATTAACTATTTAATGTATCATTCAATAAGTCAACATATTCACATATAATAACAAAATTATTTATTGTTTTCTACATAAAATAAAATTTGGGCATACTTATAACCATCTTACAGTAATGATACTGTGAAAAAATAAAATTTGTTTCATTGATTACTTTGGTCCTTCAATCTTATTCAAGCCAGCTGGTTCTATAATGAATTTTTGGATGACAGCGTTCCATTGGTCTGGAAATTTTTTTTCGTAAAATTCAGCTATTAGGTCAAATGCTATTTTCTGTCTGTTGGTGCATTTCCTGCACTGGGTCTTGAAGATGTCTGGTATTAAATCTAATCAAAGTTTTTAAAAAACGATCTATTATTTCATTTTTATTAATAATAATAAACTTCTTCGATTTTAAATTTCGGATTAAATTGGGTAGTATGACTTGAGCGATGCCACGGAATTATTTATGGCTATAATACTTATATATTCATTTACATTAATATCTATATTCAGGTTAATTACAGGTTGAAAATTAAACTGTTTGATTAAAAATCCGTTTTTTTTTTGTTAACTAATAAATCCTTCAAAATTGAACAATTTTATACTGAAAGCCTTAAAATTGAGTTTCATATTCAATAATTTTAGATGCAAATATCCAGATAGAAAATCAGTATCAAAAAAAAAAAGTTTTTCTATAAATGATGAAATAGTTTAGAAATGACGAAACTCACAGGATATCTCCCTCGTATTACAATAAATAAAAAAATAAAGAAAAACATGAAAGGTGGCTTTTTTGAGGAAATTTCTTTTTCTGTTCTTCCGAAAAAATGTACGTTATTTTTATCATTTTGAAAAATTTTGAAGTTTTTTTAAGAAATTTGATATGGTATGCATTGCACTTCAAGCTGCCACTAAGAAAATTAATCAGGTAATTAATCAGGAAAATTAATCAAAATAAATCGGTGTTTTATATAAAATATGAAAAAATGTAATACGGGTCATTTCAAATTAATTTCGGAAATTTCGCGACATTTCTCTTTACAATTAGCCATAGAATATGAATCAAAAATTACTTTCTGAATCTGGCCCCATAAGTCTATTTCATAGAGTCCGAAAAAACCCCATAAGTGACAAAATGGATTTTGCGAGTTTTTGACGATGATAAATTGTTTTTGCGGTTTTTTTCAGAACAAATTGTTTGTAATAAATAAAATATTAATTTCCTCTGTTAATTATATGTTCAAATAATTGTTCAAAACAATTCATTATTTTTTATAGAATTTTTCTCTTAGAATAGAGTAAGAAAGACGCAGTTTTTGTTGAGTTTTTCAACTTCTCAACTAGAGCCAGGCAATAATCAATTAGAGTAAGCAAAAATATTTGTTTAAACAATGTATCATTGATACAAGTCCCTTTTTGTGTTGACGTTTGTGTGAAGGGACGATCAAAAGAGGCGGACGCGTGTTGCAAGCGTGTCACGTCAGCCTCTGTGTAGGTTGTCCGACGGTCTAAGCTCGGTGAGAGTTTGGAGTCCTAGCCGCTTACCCATAACGTGGGAGAGAGAGGCAATTAGGAAGGAAAAGACAGAGAGACAGAGAGTGACCCCGAAGACCTGGGGAGGCAAACCCAGGGCCACTGAAGAGAGAGAGGAGAGAGATAGAAAGTGACCCCGAAGACCTGGGGAGGCAAACCCAGGGCCACTGAATAGAGAGAGAGAGAGAGTGACCCCGAAGACCCGGGAGGCAAACCCAGGGCCACTGAATAGAGAGAGAGAGAAAGAGAGGAGAGAGAGACTCCGAAGACCTGGGAAGGCAAACCCAGGGCCACTGAAGAGAGAGAGAGAACAGAGAGTGATCCCGAAGACATAGGGCAAACCCAGGATCACAGAAGAGAGAGAGGAGAGTTCGCTGAGAATCATGTTTGGTTTATTGGCGGTAGTTACAATAAGCAGAGGAGGCCCAGAGTAGCTATCGCCGCAAAATTCAGGTGCCAACACGAGCTTGTGCTGGGCCGAGAAGTTGGTCTATGTCGATTGCACTCAGAGCGCCGGTATTTATTCACGCGAGTAGGAACGCCCCGTCCGAGGAAGGCGGCAGCTGCCGGGCTGTGATTGGCCCTCGACTCTCGCAACGGAGTCGCAACGGAGCGGTGGGGACACCGTGCTCCGTGCTGCCTTCCTTAGACTTCGAGCGTCTTCGCGCCTTTTCAATATTAAATCTAAATATTAAAATTTTTCTTAAAATAATAGTTTGACAATAAAAATAAAATAGACATAACATTAATTTTTACAAAAATCGTTCAATAAAAATCTTAAATAAAAGAATATAATTCAAAATGGTTCTCAAATGAGAGAGTAAAATCTAAAATATAAACTAGCTAATTTTAACCCTATTTTTATGTCGACATAAAAGTTAATAATAAAAACCTAAGAATTTTTGGATGTTTATAATTGAAAATAATTTACACGTATAATAGAAAATATCTCCTTTCTCGAACCAGGCCGTTAAAAGGATAATGTACCGCATGAAAAATTATTCTCTTCAAAAACAAAAATGCATTATTCGAATATATATATTCTCCTCGTCAAAAAAATTTGTTATTCAAATCATTTTCCAAGGCTAATTAATTTATTTATTCATGTAAAAATAATAAAGGGAAAAATTTACGTGGATAAATTTCTCGAATTTTCTGGAAGCGACGCGAAGAGAAAGAGGTAGGGATAGAAAGAGAGAGTGTTGTTTTGAAGAAAGTTCTGGGACCGGTATTGGGATCCGATGCGCTGCGATACACCAGGCCTACCCGACTCCCAAGTTAGAAATGGCATGGGAGAGACTTTAGGAGGGGCAAGGAGAGTGCAAATTAGTTGTGTTGATGGCGGTAGGTGGCACTAGTATAGAAATGAAAAGAGCCAATAGGAAAGCGGATTGCGTGAAACAGCTAGCGGTGATATTTTTTGAATTTGACGTGGTGTGATTTGAGGTTATGTGTCAAAAGTGTCCAAATATTGTAAACCGTGAAAATATGTTTATTGAATTCATTCAGCTATGGATCGACAGAAATGTGTAGTGACAGAGTGTGCCACGAGGCAAGTACGTGGTAAACAGACCGTAGGTCATCAATTTCCAAAACATGGAACGTCATGGATTGAAATGACGTTGGGAATAAAATTCAACGTGTATTTATGACTCCGAGTTCAATATGCGTACATCAATGTTTTAAGTGGGTTGAATAAAATTTTAACTAACAAATAATTTGAAGAGTTAAGGTTAAATTAACGAAATATTATTCGGAAAATATAATAAAATGATAGAAAATACTATTTTTCGAGTAATATTTCGGTAAATTAACAATAATTCTTACATTAATTTGAGATTTGAAATTTTATTCAACACATTTAAACCATCCATGTATACTATATGCACCTACACATTCAAGTGTAGTTCTGTTGATGACGGTAGGTGGCTCTGAATTCAGTCATTATATTAACACAGAGTCGGGTAGGCCTGGCGATACACCATCTGGTGGCAGAAATTGAAACCTTCAACTCCAGGTAGATTTTGACAGATCGCATGGGCAATCGGAGAAAAATACTGTTCATTTAAAAAATAAACAATAGATAATGCTTCAAAATGGATTTAAAATCAAGGCAGAACCTTATTTTGTTATTTAAAAATTTCTATTATGGAATTTTCCCCGCGAAAAACAAAAAGCAAAGAGTTTTGCTGCGATTTTTCCGTTTTCCTAAAGTCGGCATATCACTTAATTAAAAATACGTTTAGAGAGCCCGAAAAGATTGATCAGCGCATAGCTTGGAAAATACATTAAGAATGGAAAAACCTACAACTGACACCATGTTAGTTTGTTCCTTTCACTTTAAAAGCGAAAATTTTTACTGCTCTGGCTCAAGTAAATATTCGTTAATATGCCAGATGAAATAAATTGAAGTATTTATAAATGATAATATTGTAAATTATTAATAAAAAACATAATTATATTCCATTTTTTATAATTATTCGTCAAGAACCTTAACCTCAAAAGAGCAACCTCTTGTTTTGAATTGATGATGACCGATTCCACTTCAAATCATGCAGAGAGGTCCAGGTTAGGGTTTCATAATAAATTTACCTTTGAAAATATAATTCTTCAATGAAAATAAAAAGATACGTATTTCGTACTTTAATTAGCCGACAAAAAATTTTCTTACGAATTAGGAGCTAATGAAGTTAACCTTCCATTTTAATAAGTTGTTTAAAATTTCTACAAAAAGTCCTTTACACTGTTTAAAGGTTACATTCCATCGACTAAATATTTACTTTGTTAATTATTGCTGCCTCTGCACTCGATGTCTTGCATTGCACTGTCGAGTTTCTTTATTTAAAAAAAAAATATCCGTTCAGCATGTTTTCTATGTGCAAAAAGTACACTATCTCTAGAAAGGCCACTTATTTTTCAGTAAATTATAGTAACATTCAATAAATCTTAAGTTTTGTTGAACTATATAAAAATTTAATTCGATTGCTTTTAAAATTTTAATTCTAAACAACTTTGTGATCTTCACATTTACCCTTTTTCCTAGTAGTTGAAGCAAAAATTAAAAATTTGGTTTTTCTGACAAAAAAAAATTTTCTTGCTGAAAAAATGGTTTACCTAAAAAAAAGCTCTTGTTTATTCTGACATCCTAAACTGGATCTCTCTGCATGATTTGAAACAGAATCAGTCTGATGAGGATCCTTCAGGATTTTCATTTTTGAAATATTTGTAATAATCTGTAATGATTTTCGCACGTTACCTAGGCTTCTATTTAAAATCTACCTGGAATAGCGGCCATATTGAAATTATGTCGACGGTGGCGCACCCAAGAATTCAGATCCCAATACGTGACTTCGAGCACGTAGGCCAGCGCGTGCCTACGTGCCCGAAACCTTCCACCGGTCCAGCTGGACCCTATGACAAAAGTCTACGTGCCTAAACACTCTCGAGGGAGATTAACGCGTCCTTGCAGGCCATTGTCAAGAAGGGAAAACAAGCTCGTTAAATGACACCATTAGGAAGCGATTAGGTAGGAAGGATTTCCCACTTGGGTTTGAATAGGCAAACTCAAGCAGGGAATTTTACCATGACTCATAGCTTTTTAATGGTTCACAATATGTGCCTTACTGGCTCATAACATCATTATTTATCACAAATTCTCTTAGAATAATATAACAAAATTGCGACTTTCTCTGAAATTTTTGCACTTTTTATCCACTTTTCAATTGAAGTAATAATTAATTCAAGTTGATAAACCTAGTTGTTTAAACAATTCATTAATATTTTCAATAACATTTCCTTTAAATTATGTTAGAAAGTTGTGAATTTTTATGAAATTTACCAATTTTGGGCAACTCTTCTGTTAGAATGAAGTAATAATTAATGTCAGTTAGGAAACAATATTTTTTGAACAATTGATTATTTTTTATAACTATATTCCTTTGAAGTAATGCTAGAAAGTTGTGAGTTTTTCTCAAATTTGTAGCAAGAATCATTCTTTGAATGGTATTCAAATTTTTTGGGAATACAGAATTTTTACTCTTTTGCTAATGTTTCAAAAATAATAATTTAAACAAAAAGGCTTCCTTACATTTCAGATAAAAATTGCTTTAAGAAATGCGTTAATAAATTGTGTCAATTATTACCTCACTCTAGCCAAAAGTTTAACAAAAGGTTTTAAAAAATGGGGAAAACCCCGTTACATTCTAGCATTTTTCTGATAGAAGATAGTTTTAAACAATAATAAATTCTTGGAACCATTGTTCTTTTTAACATTCATTAATTATTATTATACTTCAAGTGAAAAGCTGGAAATTTGGAAGCATTAATAATTATTCATACAATTTTCATAAACAAATTTTGAGTTTTTCTATTTTTCAACGAATAGGCTCAGCTGATAAAAAAATAAACTAAAAATACTTTTTCAGTGACTGTTTGATATGATGGGTCACAAATTTACAAGAATTAATACTAATTTAAATTTAAAGCTACTAATTTAAACTAATTTAAAGCGACGGAAAAATAGATGGGGAGTTAGATAGGCGCATAAATAAGGGTAAGCAGGTTATCGGTAGAGCAGGATCCATCCTCAGAAATAAAAACATATCAAAAAAAGCTAAAATGGCCATACATAACTCTATCTTCGTACCAACTGTACTATACGGTAGCGAGACATGGACCTGTCAAGAAAAGGACAGGAGCAAAATCAACGCGATCGGCATGAAACCTCTCCGCATAATATGCGGGAAAACACTGATGGACAAAGTCAGAAATGAGACAATCCTCAAAGAATGTGGTACACAAGAGACACTAGTTGACATATGGGAAAGAAATCAGCTAAGGTGGTTCGGACATCTTGAAAGAATGAAAGATGAACGACTGACGAAGCAAGTGTATAAAGGTAAAGTAAATGGTAGAATGCCCAGAGGTAGACCGCCGAAAGAATGGTCAGAATCTGTGAATGAGACATTAATCCGAAGAGACGTAAGAAGCCATAGGAACAGAAGAGCTTGCGTGAAGAAATGCATGGACGTGAAGGAAGCTAGAGTAGTATGCCAGGACAGAAATGTGTGGCGACAAATAGTTTGTAAACAGAGTGACAATAGTGTGAATGGCGCCTGAAACAGAGACTTTGGATACTAATGGGCCCAAGTGGGGAACCATACATAACAATTTTGTGAGTGTTGCGGAATGAACGTGTCATCTAAATAAATGACACGAGAATTCCAGATCGATCTAAAACACCTATCCCTAACACCTATAAAACTCCTATATACCTTATGCCCATATACCAACCTACTCTATACCTATTCACCTGTTTACTATTCCCCAACCGAGCAAGTCACGCCTACCCCGAAAGGGAAATGGCTTAATGGTATAATAATAATAATAATAAATAATTTTTAGAAAAAAATTTAGAATTTGCCTATTTTTCAATGAATACGCTCAATTGAAAAAAAGTTAACTAAGAATATCTTTGCGATTACTCTTTTCTAGGGTGCTTTGAAAATTCCCAAGAGTTGTGATTTAAACCATTTTTTATAAACAAATGAATAGTTCGTTTATTTTTCAGTAATAAAGGCTCAATTTATTTAAAAGAATTAACTGAGAATATATTTGCGATGAATCTTTTCTATCTTGCTTTGCAAATTCCTAATAATTATGATTTAAACAATTTTTGTAAGGAAATTTAGAGTTTTATATTTTTCAACGAAAAGGCTTAATTTTTTTCGACGGAATCAACCAAGAATGTTTTTTTCGGTGACTGTTTGATATTATACTTTGCAAATGTACAAGAATCATTAATTATTTGCACAATTTCCATAAACAAATACAGAGTTTGGCTATTTTTCAACGAAAAGGCTCCATTTTTGTATCTAAGAATATCTTTAGTTTGGCCATTTTTCAACGATAGGCTCAATTTGTTCACGAAATCAACTTATTTGGATTAAATAAATTTTGTTTGCTTTAAACACATGTTATTTGATTCACATAAAGTTTCTTCAAATCAAAAAAATTCTTTCTTAAACTCAAACATATTTTTTTACTATAAGTTTAAACAAATTCGATTGGAATAAAAAAGAATACGATTAAATTCAAAAGTTTGTTTATGATACATTTTCAAACAAAGAAATAAATTTTCAAGAGGAATTATGAATCTTCAACAAAAATTATGAAATTTTAACCAAATAGTAAGTTAAATTGTCAACCCAAAAAATTAATTTTCTACCCAAAAAGACTTATTTCAAACAAAGTACATGAATTTTCATCTAGAAAAAATCAATTGTCAACCAAAATTAGAATAGATAAAATGTCAGAAAAATGAATGTTCAACAAAAATAACGAATATTTAACAATATATATTTTTTTCATAAAAAAAAATTTTTTAACCGAAAACAGAAGAATTAAATATTTAGTTAGGGCAATCAATTTTCAAAAAAAAATTAATTTTCAAGAAAAAAATTCAATTTAAACTAGAAAAAATAAAACATACCAAAAATATGTTTCAATTTGCAGTTAGAAAAGTAAATACAAAAAACCGTTTTCTGCCAAATTAATGAATTTTCAACTAAAAATATAAATTCATAAACGAAAATGGAATAGTTATAACTTCAGTTTAAAAAAATTGATTTTCAGCCAAAAAGAAACGAATTTCCAACCTAAGAAATTAATGTTCAATCACAATGATGAATTTTTAACCAAGAATATCTATCAAATTAGGACCCAATAGTGGAGTTTTCAATCCAAAAGATGAATTTTCTATCAACAAAAAAAAATTTCAACTAAAATAGTTAAATTTTCTACTAAACAGATAATTTTTCAACGGCAAAGATTACATTTCTATCATAAAAGGTAAATTTTCCACAAAAAATGGAATAGTTAGAGTACATTTTCAACTAAAATGATGAATTTTCCACTAACAAAATTTTATTTTGAAACGAATACATTAATTTTAAACTAAAAAGATAAATTTTTCACCAAAAATGAAGTAGGATAGTTTTCAGTTAGTAAAATGAATTTTCAACCAAAAAACAAACGAATTTTCGAAAAAGCAGTTAAATTTTGAACCAAAGAAATACATTTTTAACTAAAAGATGAAATTTCAACTAATGAGAGTATTCTTTTACCAAAAAGGCGGATTTTCAAGAAATAGTTAAATTCGCACCTTAAAACAGATAAATTTTCAACAAAAAATAGAATAGTAAAATTTTCAGTGAAAAAATTAATTTCCAATGAAATTAAAGTGAATTTTTAACGGAATAGTATAATTCCCAACTAAGGAGGTTAAATTTCTATCAAAAAAGATGATTTTTTGACAAAAAATGGAACAGTTACATTTTCATTGCTTTTGGGGCAATAAAAATGTGAATTTTCGATTTTTCGAAAAGATTAAAAAAATCGTTCCGATGGTCTTGTAGGGCGTGCAAAAAGAAACATTTTTCTTCTTCTAATTTTTTTTCGTATCGTGCGCTGTTTGGCTGAAAATATTAATTTTCGTTCCTTGTTTTGGATTTTGAAAATACTGTGACTCTGAAAATTTTCATTTTATCGAAAAATGTCATTGAAATGAATTATTTGAATTTTCTAGTACTATGAACAGCCGCACGTATCATTTCCAAATTTCGAAAAGAATGGTTTAAAAAATTTTCAAAATGCGTTCACTTTTTGAATTTTTAACAACAATGGCTGGATAACGAACTTGACCTTTAGTTTCAGAGACTGAAAGAGTATACCAAAGGTCAATCCAATCGGTCAATTTTTTCGAAAGTAATCGTACTCACAGACATACATACAGACATACAGACAGACAGACACACATTCGTAAAAACCTGTCTTTGGGTTCAGGGGGTCTCAAAACGTAGAGATTTGACAAAAACCGGGAGGAAAAAAGTTTCTCCATGTTTTCACTAGGTTTTAAAACTTAAATCGTTTCGACTCGGCCAAAACTTCGACTTTCAAACAACTTTCAATGAGTGATTTGTTCTGAGGCTGAGGTAAATTAGGTTTTTTTGAAAAATCTCATATTTAATCGTTGAAAATTTACTGAGATAGTCAGCTTTAGACAAAGTACTCGACGTCTGCTCACGCTGTTGGCTAATGCGTCGCGAGGACTGCTCGTCAGACAGCGCTCTCGAAGAACAGTCTACGTGGGCAGACGCCGAGCACTTTTTCCAAATCTGACTATCTCTGTAAATTTTCAACGATTCGATATAAGATTTTCCAATAAACTTCATTCAACATTGCTGAACAAATCTCTCACTGGAAGTTGTTGAATTAATAATAATCATAATAATAATGTCAGAATAATAATAATAATGTCAAAAATAATAATAATGTCAGGTTAATCCTGACATTCCCTGACTTTCTGGAATAACCTGACCTGTAGCAACTCTGTAATTAGAAAAAAAAAGTATATCTTTATTTCAATCTAGAATGTTTTTTGTAAAAATATATGTATTACTTATGATGTTATGATGCATTTAAGAACTCTACGTGGGACAAGAATTCCAAAGTTAATTTGAAATGACCAAATTCAAAATGAAATTCAAAATACATTTTGAATTTGTGATTATCAAGCTTTTTTGCTGATATAAATAAAATCATTTATAATTTTATATTGTGATTAACATACATTGGAAGAATTTTTGATCTGCAGTTACACATGGCCCAAGATCCATGAAACAATTATAATATTGCTCTCTTAGTCGTGGATTGGCCAAAATCTCATTGAAGTCGACATAGTCATATTTTCCAGAATAAGTTTCTACTTTTTCTTCAGCCGCTACACAAGAAAAAAGAGCAACTAATAAAATCGAAAAAGCAGCAATCTTAAACATTTTAAAAACGAGATTTATCTCACAAATTATCGTGAAACTGTCCAAGCTTGTATTTTTCTTCAACCTTATATAGTTCCTATCCTTGTTAAATTATTAATATTATTTGTGACGTTAGCGTAAAAAAAAATTTTTTCATAAAAACTACTACGTAACAGAATGAAAATATTGAAATAAACTAGTGAAAAAATAAGTTAAAGAATTTTTTTATTGAATGATACATTGAATAGTAAATTTGTACCAGATAAAAAAATTATTAACGCCTTAAAGT
>CAKNXH010064052.1:12161-49236 GCA_932178445.1 Andricus quercusramuli | reverse complement strand
AAATGCGGGCCCCTGTATCTTGACAACCCGTTATACTAGGTGCGCCCTCTTTACAGAATATAAAGAGGTCCACTAGCACTACAATCTGGCGGAGTTTGAATAAGATAGGCGACAACAAAATTTTAGGCGGGGACACTTGGGAAATTTTACCCCATATTAATATGGAACAGACATTATTAACTTGCGAAGTGCTTCTAGGTTTGTTGCACGTTTACGCCTGCTCCCGAAACACATTCCGTAGAATAAAAATATCCTAGAAAGCACCGCAGCAGGCTTGCAGAGATGTGAAACCAAAACAGATCCTGTAGAAAAGGAGAATGCCGATCTCAAGGTGGAGATCGCAAAGCAGGCTCAACAGCTATATAGTTCGAAACTTAGAGGAACGAATATTTTCATCGAGCATGACTTGGACGCGGACACTGTTAAAATCGGCAAAGCTCTAAGCTAAGAAGCAGCTAAACTAAAAATCGCAGGGTTGAAAACTTGCAAGAGTCGCAGCCTCCTGCGAGTTAACAATTTCATGTACAGCATACACGATTTAAGAAGAATAGGCCTAGAGAAAATAATCGATAATAATGTTTTAAATATTGAAGTGCATACCGTTATGTAAATATGAAATCGGATTTTTTGTATAGAAAATACACGTTTGTTGTGTGAAAATGATGAAACGTATTTTATTCGGAGTATCGCTTATCGCTAGCTATACATTGTTCCCACCTGTCTGACAATTTGTGGATACGTGTGATGGTGCATTATCATGAAGGAAAATCACTTTGCTTTGCCTTTTTGCATATTCTCATCTTCTGGATCTTTTCCATGGCTTTCAAACGTATGGAGACGGTTTTTGGTGTCAAATTTTATTGATCCGTGAGTTGTTGTTGCGTTTGAGCATCATCCTCATCCAACAATGCTTGCAATTCGCTGTCTTCAAACTTTTTCATTGGTCTATACTGTTGTATGAAACTTGCATTGTTGTGAGTTGAAAATCTTTGTCAGAGATGTCAACAAGGAGATGGAGGGCTCATACTTCAAGACCTGGTACAAGCAGGGTTGCGCAATATTGAGTAAGGGGTGATTCTCAAGACGCAGTCTCTCTTCACAGGTATGTGAACAGGGCAACTCCGGCAGGATCTGCGCAGCGCACGGACTGACTGGATGTATCTCTTATGAGAAGGACAGGAGTTTCGAGCATTGGTTTTGCGGCTGTTTCATAAAATAGATGTGTAAGTCTAGTTTGGTGTTTCTTATTGGAGTACCAGTGGTTATAATAATTTGTTTAACTTGAATTTAAAGCAGAAAGCCTACTTAACTAGCCGTTCTTTGATTTGCATAGGTCACGGCTCACAAACACATCAGTGATACTACCGAAATTTTTAGATGGTTACACCTGTCATTACGCCGTGGCTATCGAAGAAATACGTAAGGGCCGTGGCAGAGGAGAGCTGATTACATTAGTCCAAAAATGCGCTGAATATTCGCATTGTAAACTGGAAATCAGTAATTCATGGTTATTTGTCAAAGTTAGTTAGTTGTAATGTAGGCGGGGGGGTCCGTGAGGTCCCAAAGCCTGGCGCTCAAGCTATAAAGCCTATTGTGCCACACCCGTGTTTATTCTCAAGGCAGTACTCCGAATCCGGCCATCATTCGCCGAGTGTTTTTGGATCTCGGTGGGTTTTTCGTTTTTATAAACGTTCTGGGATTATACCTCTCAGGTGCCAGGCATACCTATCGCACAGTAAACGACGTCCTCCTTTGTTGATCAGGCAAAGTGATCCTCACCCACTCTGCCATTCGGCAGCCTCCCTAGCAGGCTATGGTGTACGGAGCGATCCCTCTGAGGTCATCAGGTAGATGTACAGATTCGAAGCACTGTCCTGGTGTGTTATGTAAGTGTATGTGTGTGTGTTCATTACTCGAAATCGGCCAGCGACCTCCGAGCTTAGGTCCTTTGAGAGGGCCCGCCTCTAAGCAATGAGATCGCTGACTCATTTTCCAGTCTTCACAGAATCGGCTTCGAACCTGGTAGAAGTACATAGAAAAATTTCCATTGGTACCTGGCTCAGGGATCGAACCCCGGACCTCCTGCATGGAAGTCCGACCAATATAGGTAATATATTTTTCCCCATCAACAAACTCAGACTACTATATTGATGCGCTCCAGAATGTTTTATTCTCCTCAAACAGCGTAAACAAACATTTTTTTGATTGATTATTTACATGCTCGTGTAGGAACTCTGAATAGTTGAGGTTAATGAAAGATGCAAAAAATTGGTGAAGTCCCTTGAATGGTGTGGCCTGGCGCTCTGCAATGATCGTACATTTTCTCATAGGCTCGGTCAATTTTCCTACCTAATGAAAAAAGGCTGCAGTACAATTGACTTACTTTCGTTAGATATCGATTACGAATGAAGAGGAAGCGAACACCTTTTCTGCTGCTTTGTCGAATTCACCGCTTGTCTTCAATAATGATTTCAACGTTGATTTTTCGTATAATTAAGTAATTTCCTCAATAACGCTTGCTGCCAGCAAATCAAATATGCTAGTATGGAGGAGCGCTCCCAGTACCTCCGGCCCTTATAATCAGAAAAATGTCTGGTTCAACTCGCAGTGCGCTCGTCTTACTAAGCTTTGGATCAAACTGAATGGCCTTGGTGTAAGTGGAAAAATTATTAGAATTTTAGTCGCATTTTATATCAACTCCGGTCTGAGTCTAAGTGACGCTGGTAGTCCTACAGGGTGACAGCTTTAGTCCTCTCCTCTTCATTTATTTTATGGTTGATATTGTGAACTTTTATATAAAGGAAAGTATGAAGAGTGTGTGGCTCAATGCTTTCAGATCTCTAATTATGCTTCTTTTCGCGGACGATATACTTATCTTTGCTACTTTTTGGCACGACGCTCGCGACAAACTAGAAGTTGTGAAGGAATATTGCTATCAGAATGGCCTTCAGCTGAACCCGAGAAAAAGAAAGATCGTCCCATTCATGAAGCCGGTAAGTTGAATGAACTCCGGCCACTTATGCGGAAAAATTTATCCATTCTTGAATTTGTGAAAACCTACACGTACCTCAGAACCCTTTTTTCGACAACGGGTAAATTTAAAGTGGCCGAAGACCATTTTGGCAGGAAAGGGATGAAAGTAATTTATAGGGTGTGCAGTGTTATATGGGAAACCTAGAAACACGCCTGCGCACTTTATCCGAGTGGAAACGGAATTAGGTCAGGAATGCGTTCGAACGCGCCTATAATTGGTGGATTTCTCTGACTAATATGAACGACGAATCATATTTGTCTCAGGAACTTCTGCGAGTTGGAGAGTCTAGTGCCGCAAGTATAGAATTTAATTGTGCTTCGCAATTTAAGTCCCTAGTCGAATCTATAGGCGAACTTGATACATTGATTAGGGAATAGAGTCACGCTCATGCGGTTACCGTAGCAAAAACGAACTTAATAATTACGTGGACAAATCATATGCATAGCACTGCTATTGATCGTGTGACGAAATGCAATTATAACAGTCCATTAAGAAACCTGGGTCAATTGAACCTCACCGAACCTTATCTGCATTTCAACTGTACTATGAGACAAAAACGGCTGGTTAGTCAATTAAGACTTTCAGGGCCATCTAGATCAGACTACATTTTAATTGTTTCGCGTATGCAATTAATTCAAATCAAAGTTGCAGTCTATGTACTCAGAGAAATGATTGGATAGTATGACCCGTAAGTTGGCTGCTGTAGCCAATTTTTTTGGATCCTGGGGCGCCAACCACTTAGTTGGTTGAGGCAGCCGATTTTAATGGACACGGTGGTATTGGTTGTGCCAGCCAACTGAGTTGGTGCGGTGAAGCAGCGAGATGGCTGCTTCATCCAACTACCTGGGCTATAGCAACTGCTTAAAATGTTACCGTGCCGTTGTGTTGTCTATCTCACCTATTTCAGATAGATCGTACAACCAAGCCTATTTGCAGCCTGTCCCATGTAACTGAGCAGCAAAAATGATTTTAATCAGTATTTTTAAAAGTTTATTTCTGATTGCAACAGATTGATTGCATAAACTGATTGGAAAAGAGCTGTGTATCGGACGCAAAATATGAGTTTTACCTGTAAACCATGAAAATTTGTATATAAAATGCTTTTGGATTTTATAGCATAGCTGTTTTATTCTTTTCGATCCGCGAGCATTCTTCCCTGTTGACAATTGTGCATTTTTATGAAGAACGATAAACACGACGCTTCTTGCTCCAGATCGTTAAGACCATGCCATACTTTTCCACTATTTAATTTTCCAAATTTTCACCTCGATATCTCAATACGTGTGGATGTGAATTGTTGCAAAAAATATGTCGAACAATTATTTTGAAGTTAGTTTGACATGGCCGATTAAGAAACGCTGGGGCGAGCGTCGAGTTCTCATTTTGTCAAAAACGCAAGATTTCACGTCGAAGGACACGTAGTTCATTCTCCACGAGAAAGTGTAACTTAATATAATTTGAAAAATGACAACACGCGACACGAATGCTCGAAATATCGGCAAAGTAACACTAAAATCATCTCTTGACTCTTGTCAGTTGTCAGGCTATCAGGTTGGTGTCGCCATTCTGAATTCTGACACCAACGACGCCAACCGGCCAACGACTCAAACGTGTCTCCTTGACGCAAGCGCGATAGGTCAGGGAGCCACGCTTGGAACCACTGGCCAAGCAGTTGGATGTGCTAACTATTCGATAGTTGGAGAGTCCGATTGCATAGCTGCTGTGACCAACGAACACGCAGCTATTTAAAATGGTCATTGTGTCCAACGGACTTGGCTTTTCTGTCAATCTGAAAAGATGTTCTAGCCAACTATTCCTTAACCAACAAAAAATGGATGTACGAGCCAACCATTTTTCTGAGTGTGTAACTTGATGAAGTTTGTAGATCATTAAGAAATACCTGAAAGGGTGCAGAACTGGCTTAGAGTCTATCAAGTGCCTTTCAATTCTGCAAAATATTGACCAAGGGAATGACATTATTAAGTACATTGTGCAAGCGCTGAGATTCAGATCTTTTATTAATAATTAGTAAGAGTCTGATTTTAAGTTTACTGACCTTTTCATGTACATTGATATGTTGCATCGCTTGCAATCATTTTATTGATTTATTTTTATAACTATAACTTAGGATTATTGCGTCATGAGCGTAAATTCAAAATCCCTCTTTTAAAAGCCAGCGGCACATTACAGCAGTGAACCAGAATTAAGTGGAATTGCAAAGGCTAGCTTTTCAGTGTGAAACATATCTCATTGTAATTATTTTATGTGCGATTCCTTTCGTATCATACTTTGAATTCATATAACAAATTAAAACTTGAATCTTGAGTGATATTTGAAGCGTTGGGTGAAAAAACAACGTAACCCAGGTTAGGTTGTTTTTCAGTAAATCGCTTTTTCGGAACCAGCGAACCCTAATTAGTTAGTACACATCTTAAAACTGCTATAAAAGTTATTATTGTTTACGTAAATCACGTTATACTAGAGCAGGACGCATCGAGAAACGTCGCGCGCGTAGCTCCCGTTCTTCGCTCTCGCACAGCAGTGCACACTGCAGCGTGTACTGACCAGCCGGCGAATAAGTGCGTTATTATTTGTATGGTAACTGCTCAATAATTCATTAAAATATAAATAAAAATGAATCACTCAACCACCGAAACGTCCAGTTGTGACACTAGTTCGACGAGGGAAATGAAAAAACGTCATTAAATAATGTTTAAAACGTGAAAATAATTTTAAAATATACCTATAATAGCCATTGGATGGCAAAGCAACCTAACTCGTTTTGTTTATTTTCCATTATTTAAATTATTTGTTTATTTTTTTAATTATTTTTCTCAACAGGATTTCACTTTTAGATTGAAATACTTTAAAAATTTATAAAGGCATAAAGAAAAGAAATGAAAAAATAAAAATGTGGAATAAGGACTAAGAAAAATAAGTGATATAGGTAAGATTGTAGTAAGGGAAATTCCGATGAGGTAGATAAAAGCGAAACTTCAAAACAAAATAAACACGTAGACAGAGAGGCAATTTCCAACCGCAAACCTGCAAAAATAAGGACGATTAGGAACAAGCATCAACAAACAGACGGAGAATCAAAGTACTTAGTTTCACTTCTAACATAAAAGGTATGATAATATAAAGATACTGAACAATCCAAAGAAATAAATAATTAGATAAATAAACGAACAAATAAATAAGTGAATATATAAATTAATTTGAAAATAATCGAACATAAAACAAATGTAAACAACATTTTTTTTACAATGTGCCGAAACGGGATTACAAAAACAAACAAAAAATCATGAACGGACAGCAAAAAAAAACGCTTCAAAGACCACGGGATGCAAGTGTGGGAGAGAACGATAGGACGATCAGTGTAATACTCAATGACGACCACTGAAAATAGTTAAATTTCTAAAACTATTGAAAATGGTGGACTCAATACAACAAGGAGAAGCCCAGAAACAAGGAGCAAAATGAATCAAACTTCAAGGTTCGGAATAAAAGAACAATTAGACCCAGACAATATCGAAAAGAAAAAGGAAGAAACAAAAGGGCTGAAGGAAGCACCAAAAGAGGAGGAAAGCTTCTCAATGGAAAAATGAAACAATACGTCAAGGACATGGGTAACCAGCTAAAAAGGGCACACCGCCTTCGACTCCAAAAAGCCAAACAGGTCGAAAAGTTGAGCAAGGCAATAGAAAAAAGCCATAAAAAAAGACCGTCGTAGACGAAAAACAAGAGGAAACCAACCACGAAGTGATAGAAAAAGGCACAACCCCAGAGGCAGAGCAACAAGAAGAAAATGAGGACTACGTATTTGGACAAATGATAAGCGGAAACTTCTATTCACTGATTATGGGAGAAAACAAATACGAGAAGGAAGACAACGAAGACCATGAATAAAATAATAAAATAAAATGAAATAAAACGTTCATTGCAACTTCTCGCTAGCAAGAACAATTAAAACAGTTCGAACAAATTCCACTAAAGTCATCGAAGGAATAATCCACAACAAAAAGATATACAAATCCTCATTTCAAATCAACTATAGAAGCCACTGAAAAGAAAGGGGAATCAACTTTTTGAAAACTAATCAAACATAGTCGTGTCAAAATCTCGCGCATAGAAGAACTTATCCTGGAAGACACTTCCCATTAGCCTTGCTGCCGCACATGTTAGATTAGGAAATGATTCAAAGAAAACAATTTTTCTTTCGAGCCATTCCCTAATTTGGGGGGGGCATTGAAACGGTTCAAAATATCCCCGCACTTCAATTAAAAAAAGAGGAAAGGAGAAAAGTAAAATTAACACCAGAATTGTCATAAAGGGAGATAACGGGCAGGGCTCTATATAGCTACAAATTTATAAATATAGGTCAACAGGCCACTGGGGAAAATCAATAATTGCGTGCGCAATACACAGGGCCCAAAGGTAGGGAGACCAGCGGTACCAAGATGGGTTGATAGCACTCTTAGAATAGCGACGATTGAAGAATCACATTTCGCTGGACAGAAGATCAGAGCGGTTGTCTCGGGAAATCGCGAAATCCCTCAGCTAGGGAGCATTCAGGAATAAACGAGGTTGATTTTTTTTTATTAAAGACTATTTTTATAGAATCCTCTCAGTCTCACCATTTTTTTCTTATGTTTGGCTCATCTGTCTTCAAGTCTGAATATATTGGTACGCGTTTAACCAGGGACAAAATTCTCTTTCTACCAGGAATAGATCTGGAAATCGAGAATGGATTATCAAATTGGTAAAATCGATTCGATATGCACAATAATTTGAGGAGGGATAGAGAAAATTTAATTTCATTTTACACAAAGAAACGACCAATTCGAAAGAAATTGAGCCTTCGACCAAGCTTTTGACTTGGAACTCGCACAATTTGAATTCTGAAGGTCGGAGTAACTGTAAAATATCAAATCAAGTTATATCCTGTTCCACGTTGTTGAGTCTGAATTCTGTATGGTCATGAAGCGAACCAGAATGGGACGCTAGACTAGAACCCTGGTTTGACAAAGCCAAACCTAAGTAGAATTAAATAATAAGAAATTTCTGCCTACTGTCAAATCCTATGTGAATTGATTTGAAGAATTGTAGCGCCTCTATACGATAGGAAACTAAGGTGGAATTTCCTCTTGACATTGCTCCTAGTCTTGAGAAAATAAAGCCTCAGTTAAGTTGAGAAAAGGACTGAGAGAAATAAAAATATGTCCTGGATGCTCGAAAAAATGAGCGGGAGATAAGGATAGGAGTCAGTTTAGTCAAAAGGGCGGCGATTTTATCGGGAGATCGCAGTCTCATTAAATAAATATTAATTTTCTTTTGATCTCCTCTGCGCACTTGTGACCCCGCAATCCAATACAAATAAAAAGATATTCCAATGAGTCGTAACCGAAGGAGACTGCATTTTATAGAGTCATCAGCCGATGTAGAAAGTTATATCTGTGAGGAGTTTTTGATCAATAATTATTTTATTTTCCGAGACTTACGCGTGAAAAATAGCACTGAATTTCGTCCAGGGGAGAACGGGGTTCCCATCCCAGTTCCAAGGGTATTCTCGACTGTAGAACTGAATAATCGGGTGGTAAGGGCAAGTTTTAATGTTCTGCCCAGACTTTACCTAATTTGTGTAATTGGACTCGAGTTGCTGGATAGAGTCCAAAACCGGATATGCTTTTTCGGCAATTTTCAATGTTGCCAGAAAAATCTGAGTGGCTACATACATATCAAATCATTCATAATAAGGGAAAATGCGTATTCACGAAAGGCATCAACTCTCAGTTTGGGTAAAATCATAAAATTGTAGATCTCAGCTCGACATGGATACATAAAATTTGAATTAGATATAACACCAATAAATCAGATAAAATAAAAATGTTACAACTTTTTAGCATTCGATGCTACTGTTAAATCGCATTGCTGGTTTTAACAACTCGACGTAAAAGATTATTTTGCTTGCTGAAATCCATATTGATATGACTGCAGCTCAAACAATATTAATTAACTTCTTTTGTTATAGTTATATTTGAAGCAATGGTTGTAGTCCAATGTTCACCACTGTCACCAAGATTACGACTAGTTTTCAACATTGCACATAGGTTATTCAAAATTTTACAGAGTTAATTCAAGTGGTGGAGGGGGTGGTGCCTGGTGCCTGGGTGCGGAAAAGTGGCCCAGTCTAATCCGAAACTCAGCGCACTTTGAAATTTTGAAATCGGATAATATCTCCAGTCTGTTCTTCGAGGGTGAAATCTCGAAATTTCACTAAAAAACACTGAAATTAAAGGTTTTGCAAAAATGGGATTAAAATCGATACCGATGCCTTCCAAGGGTGACTTTACGATCAAAAGTCATCGGAGGGTACATAGAGGTCCGTACCGAGTCGCCAAAGTCATCCCATGCCAATCCTCATGGAGGGGGAAATGGCTCAAAATTGCGTATTTTCGAGTAAAACGCTTTAAAATACTTGTGCGGTCCCTGGGCCATGTCTGTCTACGAGCACACGAGCGTCTGTGCCACCTCTACACTGAAGCTGGCCCCCCCCCCCCCCTCGCCGGTCTCCTTCTCCCCTCCCCCTCCCTCTGGTCGAGCGTTGTCGAGACTTGTCAGAACCTGTCAATGGCTCGTACTGTCGGCTCACGCCTAATGTTCGTTCACTCGCAGGTGCTAGTTGACGTTGTCGTTATAGTTTCTACTTCTCATTGTCCCGTCGTTGGTTCTTTTGGTGGTAGAGATTCGGGTTCTGCCTGCACTCCCCTCTTTGGTTTCTATGCCACAGCATGTCGAAATTCGCAAAGAGAGACTTTGTGCAGTGCCCTATATTTGGTCTTCCAAAAGATTTTGGTCCAAACGTTTTACCAACGAGGGCTGACGTTCTGCGATGTTGTCAGGAGGTTCGAAGGCAAAAGGGCTGTCTTCCAGAAAAAGACAAGGAGCCTTCGTTCGGAAACATTGCCGACGAAGTCCGTTCCAAACTAATAGTTATTTGGGAATCTGCTTCTATCCCAACGGTCTCAGAGCAGCGCATTAAGGAATGTCTCACAAATATTCATAAAAAATACACTACGTTGAAAAATTCATTCAAGAGTAAAACAACTTCTCAAAGTAATAAGGATGAGAAAATCGCCGCCTCCAAAGAGTACTGCTCTGAATTATTTAACATAGCCGCTTGTAAGTGCGTTGACTTGTCTAGGTGCTCCTGTCCCAAGGAAAAGAAGGTTCCAGCCATAGAGCATGCCTTCTGTCTTGACCAAAGAGGTAAAAGACTCATGGGAATCGCCAGCGTAGAAGTCTCTGAAACAAACAAAAAATACATAAGAGAGCAGAACGTAATGCAAAAAGAGGCAGATTTGAACGGGGAGAGGGTGGGGAGAGCGTTCCTACTGCATCGGTCTCCACATCTTCCTGTACGATTGACATGGATATAGATTTAGATTCCTTCTTCAAGGAAGAAGAAGGGGATAATCCTCCTCCTGAAATTAAGGTAAAGGTTGATGATTCTACCGATGATGACGATTTTCACTACATACCACGCAGAGTTGTGCAGAGAAAATCATCGCGGGCCAGACTTGACTTATCTGAAGCAGCAGTAGTTGATCAAAGAAATGGTATAAGACAACGGGCTGCGGCACATTTAAGCTCGTATGTGCTCCTCGCTGCCAATCGAGCAGGTATGATCTTCCCGGATATTTCTCAAGAAGTACCTGAGTGTCTAGTCATAGATAAAAGTAAGATAAGGCGCGAGAAAATTAAAACAGGCTCCAAGTTGAAGGAGGAATTACGCCATGAGGATTCTATTCATGGCTTATACTTTGATAGTCGGAAAGACGAAACATTGACAGCCACCGGATTTATTAAGGAGGAACACATATCTTTTGTGGCCGAACCAGGTTCTAAATACGTAGGCCATGTCGTCACACCATTGAGCCATTCCCAGGATGAGTGTGATTCCCTTTATAATTACGTAACAACGGAACTGAATGGAGGTTTCGATGCAGTGGTAGTCGTGGGCTGTGACGGTACAAATACGAATACGGGCTGGAAGGGAGGAATTATTCGTCTACTAGAGGAACGACTTGATCGTCCCTTGCAATGGGTAGTCTGTCTATTATATTTCAATGAGCTACCGTTCAGAAGACTTTTCGTATTTATTGATGGACCTACCTCTGGTCCGAACAAATACTCAGGGCCAATAGGGGGACAACTTCCAACTTGTGAGACCCTCGATGTTGTAAAGTTTGAAAAAGATGAGTGTGACTTACCTGAGATTGAGCCCACTGATCTCAGCTCAGATCAAAGGTATCTTTATGAGATATCAGATGCAATACGGTCCGGAGCGTGCTCTCCTGAGCTGGCCTCCCGGAAGATAGGCCCCATCAACATGGCTCGCTGGCTAACAACTGCAAATAGAATTCTGAGATTATAAATATCAACAAAAAGACCCATAAAGAAACTGCAAGTATTAGTTGAATACTTACTCACAGTATACGTACCTCAGTGGTTCCACATCAGACGGGATAAGTCTATCGCTGAAGCGAGTCGGCACCTCTCCCAAGCAATCAAATTGTCAAGGATTCTTCCTCTGAAGCTCGAAAAGAGCCACAGTGGTACGCAGGTGAGGATTAAAATGAGCCAAACGGGGACTCAGACTAAAGAAGCCGTGGAAACTCCCACTCGAAAACTTGGAAGAAATTGTTTCATAAATTAATTTCAAGGTTTGCTATTACAGTTAATCAAGACTTGGAATAATTAATTGACTAATAAGTAAAAACCTACCTCTACTATCCTTTTCGAATAACTTGAAGGCAATATACAACGCACAGATGCTTCTGCCGACGTTGACGTGCTTGCAACATTTGAAACCGAAATATCGCCCACTACCTCCATTGGTTAAATTTCTTGTTTCAGCATGTCCATGTCATCAGTATTTTCAGGAATATCAGCCGGATGTTGTTTCGTGCTGTCCAGTGGCTGAGTAGCAAGTACAATTACTTCTGCAAATTTCGTTTCAGCTTCACCTAAGGAAAAATAAAAACAGTGAATGATATTGATACATTTTCATTTATAAAAATGAATTGAGGATATTTAGGCATATCATAGTAATATCACACCTAAAGATTGATGTCTTGCAGGTGGACATTGACAATAATAACAAGAAGGTGCTCGGTCTGGAAACCTTTGGTATCCATCGCAGTCGCACTTATCTGTTAAGCAGGCGCCACGTTTAACATTACATGGATCAATATTCATTCGGTCGTCTCCCGTTGAAAGAAATATCTAGAAAAAAATTTAGTTTCAAAAATACTCCGACACTTCGTTTGATAATTATGTACAATTTATTCTACACTTTGTGCACTTGATAAACAGCGTGGACGTACAATTCTTTTAAGGTGTACATTTTGAATTTTTTTTTGACGAAAATTTCGTATGAGTTGAAGTGTAGATAGTGCTGAACTATAAGAACAGTTTTGCCAAGCGTTGTCGCAGATATTCCGTAGGCACAGGTAAGAGAACTGATTTCCAAAATCAAGAGATAATTCTTCCAAAATTCATTTTCAGGATCAATAGAAGAACCGAAAATAAATGTAACGAACAAGCTGAGGTAACAAATCTGCAAACCGGTTTGTTGCAAGTTCACTCCATGTTTCAAGTGTTGTGGAAAAATCATGGAAGGTTTTGTTTCGGATTGCCCATAATAGAATTCAACTAATTTGTCGTTAAACTCTTGTACCGTCGTCAATTTACTTTCGCCAAGAAGAAAATGTGCCAACAAAAGCTGCAAAGTTTTTAGACCATTTGATCGTTATACTCTTCCAGGGTTCTTATAAGAGAAACGTCCTCTCTTGTCAGTGTTTGAAATTCATCGAGACTTGCCATGTAGGACCTGCAACAATGTGCAGATGTGAAACGTTCTTTTAGACTGCCAATTATATGAGAAGGAGGATTGTCACCGGTGAATGCTATTAGTGTGCCGAAAATTGTAATCATATCGGGCATTTCAACACCGTTTCCAAAAGACTTAAAATCTTTTACAGTGAGTGCTAAAATATTCTCGATCTCAGAAGCATTGAGCAGAGTTGATTCAAGAGCCATCAGAAGATTTATACCAACTAATTTTGATCTATTTCGAGGATGGATTCTGCCCAAGATCAAATGAAAAAATCCTATTTTTGTGGGTCTTGCCGATACAGTATCAGTAAGATTGGCTCCACCAAAGTACAAGACAAATAAAACACATTCTTGTCCGTGTTCTTGCAAGAATGTATTACTTTTAATATGAGCACGATCCATGAAAGATCGTAGAACATCGTCTTGGCTTGCCTGCTCGGGCTCAAATAGTTTCTTATATTTCTCGTTTAAGAGAAGAACTCGTACTAGATCTATAATCGAAATATAGATTAGTTTATCATTTTCTAATATTAGTTCTCTGTTCTCATCGACTGTTGCCTGTCTTTCTTCAATTACTCTCTTAGTGAGTCTATGTATTTTTGCTTCAATTAGTAACATATTCTTTTTAGACTATGCATTTTACTTATGCTTTGTTTTTCAATTTGAAAATACAATGCAGCACTTGTCCTTCATCTCTGAACATACAACATTTTCTGTAATTCAACTCCCTGTTCTCTCCCAGTATCTGTATTATTACAGTATTACAGGAATCTGTATTATCATCGGAGATGGTAATTATCGATCCGTTGAGAAATCCAATCACACATACTGTGAGTAATGGAAATCTACAATATCGATCAAAGTTGAATCCTCTAATACGGAAAAATTATTTCTTCATCACAGATTAGATCGATCAGATCGATTCAGAAAAAAATATCTTCTCCTTTCACTCCGCTGAGATTCGAACACCAGATCAACTGATTTTCGGTCAAGTGCTCTAACCAATTGAGCTACAGAGATATCAGAGCAAGATTCTCTTTTTATTATATACACTAATTTAGCAAGGTGTTACAAAAATCAATTTTAAATAGAAATCTGTATTATCATCGGAGATGGTAATTATCGATCCGTTGAGAAATCCAATCACACATACTGTGAGTAATGGAAATCCACAATATCGATCAAAGTTAAATCCTCTAATACAGAAAAATGATTTTGTTTATCACAGATACGAAGGAAAGATTTCCCAAATTTTATGTACGGTTAGTTATAAAAAAAAACTCGATAATATCACATGAATTCATCATATTAATTTCTGCAATAATGAAGGCTTGGAAGATATAAAAATGGACAAATAAATATCGGTTTTCTAGAACCTTTGTTTAAACTATGAGCGTATGCCGATATCATCTTTCAGATTCCGCTATTTCTCCTATAACATACAAGTATACGAGTACATAGAGCAGAGCATTTCAGTGAAACTTTGTTGTTAAATAAATAAGTGTTTGTCTCCAGGGTCAAATTTACGATGTCGACTAAGATAGTGACTAGCAGCGATCCGTATACGACGCATATATTTCTGTGCGCGAGTGGGGCAGAAAGTCAACAAGGGAGAGTCAGCAAATCAAAATTGGCTACGTGGAGATAGAAAAGTCCAATAGTATATACACGAACACACCTTGTCGCAAATTCCTTTTCTCACTGAATCAGCACCATCTACTGCCATTTAGTCTCATCTACTCGATCAGTAAAAAATGAGGATCACCGTGTGTACTCTATTTCTTGCTTTTGCTGTTTTCCTTGATTCTACTGGTAAATATATAAGAATATAACATCTCTACTTCTCTTACTACTCCGTCCTCTATATCACAACCCCTAACATTCTTCACATCCCACACATTCAATCCCATCCCTTGCCTAGCTTCTCCATCTTTCACTTCCCTTGATTTCACTCTCGTGATTTTCCTGCTTCTCCTCCCAACATCACTTCCCTTATTTCCCCATCCTCTACTTCCATCAGTAGGTAATTGAACATATGCCAAAGCCGCAAAAAATATATATACGTGCATGCTATATGAATGCATTTCAATTTACCTTCAAAAACGCAGTATTTCCATATAAATGAAAATTTAATCAGAAATTCAGATTATTTTCTTCGAAAGTTGTCGTGTTGACTCAATTTTTACCTGAAACCTTTTATCTTCCATTTAAAATGGAACGTCTTCATTGAAAAGATCCTAATTAATCCTTATGGTACCCAGAACGCTACGTCCGATACACACATGGGTACGTTTCACCCTGTGCCTGTTTTGAAGCTTTTATCTCCTGATTAAATTAATCAATTTGAGCGATTTTTTTTTTCGCCATGAGGGTTAAAAATGTCAAGTCATATCATCATTTGTGAGAGACAATCTTGACATTGATACCGTCGTTATTTCACATATATGTGAGATAACGGATACTTATGTTTATGTTTGTACTCTGATGATGCAATGGAATATTCCTTAGATACAGTTGTTGACCAAATTATTCACTAAAGCATCAATCAGTTTGTTCTCTACTTTGCGAAAATGAGGATGGTCTGTACTATTGTTTTCACTTTGGCGGTTATTGTTAATTCTATTGGTAAATATAATAATAAATCTATAATTCTTATTATGTATTTCGTATAATACTTGCATGAATAGGGATATTTCTCAGGCCTCTGTAGCGAACCTTGAGCCCCCCTTTCCAGCTTATAGTCATATAATAGCCATTTGTATATATATATGTTAGGCTCAAAGACCGAAAACGGCCAAAGACCGAAAAGAACGTCCAGAACGCGTTTTGGTCGTTTTCAGAACGACCAGAACGCGTTCTGTCCCTTTTCAAACGACCAAAAACCGTTTTGACTGGTAGTTTTCAAAAGGGCTGACTCTTTGGGCATATTCATTGGGCTTTCATACAGACTGTAAGAGGATTGGTGGCGGGGGCAAATGGGAAGAGGGCACAGCAGCGCATGTAAACAAACATATTTTGATAGTATGGATATATTAAAAACCGTTTCCTTTATGTAGATTTTTGTATAGCAGAAAATCGTTGATCATCATCCAGTTCATTAAAGCGTTTATGCACTCGTCTTCTACAAAAATGTATATTTATTTAACAAGAAAATGAGGTGAAAAAAAGACTCTTCTATTTCTTCTTGCAGAATGCAGTTCACAGCCCGACGAGAAACCTGATAGTGAACGTAATCCAGGCTCTTCTTCTCTTCCTGCTGCTCGACAACAACATTTGCCTGACCGGATTTCCCCAGAAGAGACTCCTTTTCGTAACAGATCCAGGTTTCCTGCTAGCATGAATCCTAAAGGGGATCGTAATCCTGGTTCTTCTTCTGCCAGACAATATTCACCTGACCGGGCATCTAATCAGGATCCTCCACTTCGCGCGAGATCCATTTCTCCTCCGAGCAGATTTCCTTCAGATCGAATACTTGGGTATACAATAGAAAAACTTGGGTATGTTCGACTTATTCCTCGTACAAATCAAAACATGCAATTTGAATTTCGAAGATACGTGTTTCCTACCGATAAACCGATTCGAATGCGAATAGATGGGAAGAAATATAGGTTTGTGCCAACCCAAGATTATATTGTATTATCAACATCTAATGATGACATTTTTGCAGTATTGGATTATAATGGTAGTCTTCGTGGAATTTATAGGACAGATACAAATCATTCGCGAATAAAATTAAATATGATAAGCGGCGCAGTTGACAATTTGACTCAAGATGAAATAAGGGATTGTCCAGTAGGCAAAAGTCAACCAAGCCTCTCAAGAAGTTTTATTAAAGCTTCTGCAAATTACGATTCACTACAAACTGAACGGAATCCCGATGTCGAACGTAATCCTAGTTCTTCTTCTTCCGCCAGACAACATGGTGCCAGATCCATTTCTCCTGAGGGCATGCTTCCTTCAGATCGAGTACTTGGATGTACAATAGAAGAACTTGGATATGTTCGGCTTATTCCTCGCACAAATCGAAATCAGCAATTTGAATTTCGAAGATACGTTATTCCTGCCGGTATGCCAATTAAATTTCTAGTAGAAGAACACAGATATGTGCCCGTGCCAACCCGAGAATATATTGTGTTATCAACATCCAATGATGACATTTTTTCAATATTGGATTATAGTGGGACTCTTCGTGGAATTTATAGGGCAGATAGCTATAGTTCGCGAGTAAAAATAAATATGATAAGTGGCGCAGTTGACGATTTGACTCCAGATGAAAAAAGGGATTGTCCAGTTGGCAGAGCTCAAGCAATCTTCACAAGAAGTTTTATTAAAGCTTCTGCAAATTACGATTCACTACAGTGTGAACGGAATACCAATCTCGAACGTAATTCTACTTCTTCTCCTTCTGCCAGACAGTCTAGGTCTTCTCCGGACAGGCATTTTCCTCATGAAGTACTGGGACATGCACTTGCAAAACTTGGATATATTCGGCTTATTCCCCAGACAAATCAGAACCAGCAATTCGAATTTCGAAGATATGTTATTCCTGCCCGTTTACCAATTAAATTGCGCGCAGGAGGAAACAGATATGTGCCCGTTCCAACCCGAGAACATATTGTCTTATCAACATCCAATGGTGACGTTTTTGCAATACTGGAGTATACTGGGCTTCTTCTTGGAATATATAAGGCAGATGGATATAGTTCGAGGATAAAGATAAACATGATAAGCGGTGAAGTTGACGATATGACCGTAATTGAAATGAGGGAATGTCCTGTAGGTAGACATCACCCAATCTCTCCACGTTGGTTTAAAGAAGTTGCTTCCAATGAAGATACCCTACAGTATGTGTATCATTAATTTAATAGAAAAAGATCTGCCAACAGAATTTTTATGATTTTTCAGCTACAGCGTTTACGTTATAGGGATATTAATTTTTTAGTGTAGACGCATAGCCTCATAATCCACGGGCAACGCCAGACATAGTGGGCGAAATCAAATAACATAGTTAACGATAACTTGTAAGACGTAATTTTCAACTGTTTGCAAAATTCTGTTTCAATGGAAAAATTTTGTTATTGAATTTACAACTGATTTGTGAAAGTGATTTTTGAAATGTTATTGCTCAAAATTGTACATCAATGCTATTAATTAACAAATGTTGATTCTTTTTTTTCGTCCATCATTTGGTAAACAACTTTCCGACTTTTATCTTTTGGATTAAATACGCAGGAGTGTGTGCAAGCGAAAAATGATTCATAAGTAATATTATTTGTCATAAAAAAATTATGATATCAAATAAAATTATATTATCATTATCGAGTATTCGAGTTCAATGTAATATTTTGATAAAAGATGACATGCTGTTATCGGCAGTGTGTAGTGGCTCATAAAAATGTGTAATCTGATATTATTTATTAATTTTATAAGCAAAGAACTGAAAAATTCTGAAATATAATTTACGAAAGATTACGAAAAACTCGTTTCTTCTCTGCCTTGTGATGTACACATAATTTGTTTATTTATAATTTATGATTCGAATAATTTTTTATAGCACTTGTTTATGTAATGAACTACTTACATCATGATCACGCACATCTCAAAAATATCATCAATTTTAGGACAGAAATAGATCTCTTAAATTTTCAGTGCAAAAATGAATTTTCAACTAAAGGAATACTAATTTCCATAAAAGAGTTCAATCCTCAACCAATAGAATAAATTTTCGACAACGATCCTTCCTAGGCAAAAGTCGCAAGCGTCTCTCGGCCTGCGCCCTGAAAAACTACGTGGATAGAATTTCTGGAAAGGCCGTGACCGGGGGGACAGAATCCGAGAGTTGGGTGTAACTAGTAGTTACATTACAAAGACAGTGCATCGCGGTTTCTGAGGCTGCTTGCTTTCTGCGTCTTCAAGCAATGAAAAAATTAATTAATTTTAAAAACTTTTTGTGAATTAGAATTAGAATATAAAACTGTCATCGTGTGAGGTTGACTTAAGATTCATTTTTATCTGACACGTGAAAAATTGAAAGAATTTCTCGTGAGTAAATTATAATTTTATATCTTAAAAATTTAACTCTTCAAGAAAAGCATCTAGAAATGCATAATTGGCTACTATGCCCATTCAATATTGAAGAGTCTTCAATTGTAAATATTCAGGATTGGAGAATTTTAAATTGCAAGTTGTTGAAATTAAAGAATTTTCAATTGCAAATCTTTAAAATTGAACTATTTCTGAAAAATTTTCACAATGGTGTACCTCTGAAATATGAAAATTGAATGATTTGTAATTGTATATTTCCATAGTTCCAGAATTTACAATTCTGAAATTGTAATTTTTTTTACCTACAAGATCATCGCAGAAGATTTCAAGCATCGTGTTATATTAACTTATAACATCCTTATCTCATCAGTCACTTGACTTCATCCGTGGCTATGATGAAAATCCGGGTTCACCCGAGAGCAATATTTGAAATAAAAAAAATATTATATATGGTTAAAAGTTTGCCATAAGGACAACCGCAGGATTTCGCCGGGAGCGGGTGCTAATGTGAAAAATCGTACCCCCTCCCAGCGAAATCGCGGGAAAATTTCAGCCGTAACCACGTCTCACGACATCTCTTGAGTGTACCCTTTGACAATTTTTAGAGCTTGATGTAGTTTCTCTTTATTTCTAGCACAGATCTTGAGATCGTCCATGTAAAATATATGAGTGGCCTTATGCTTTCGATCTCCAGGTTTGCCACAGAGGTACCCTTCGGAATGGCGAAGTGCGAGAGACAGTGGCAATAAAGTGACGCAAAAGAAAGGTTTCTCTGAAAGGTCTCCGAAGATTTCTCTGAAAGGTGACACTGTTAGTGATCACACGATGTTTTCCAGATGAGCTAGTAAATCTGGTTTTCCAATGCGGCATTAATCTCTCTATGCACCTCACGCTGTGTGGATAAACCTTTAAGCTTTCCAACAGACAGATGATACGTCTATGGGAGGTTGAATCGAAAGCTTTCCGGTAATCAATCCAGGCCATCGATAGGAATCGTTCATAGGATGCTGCGTCTTCACAAACGCATCTATGGATGAGCAGGTTCTCCCGACATCCTGCTACGCCTTTCTTTGAGCCGCGTTGTTCATACATCTCTCGCCACACAGGTTCAATTGTCTGAACAATCCTATCATTTAGGATATCTGTAAATATCTTATACATTGGAGTCAGACAAGTTATTGGCCTGTAATTCTTAGGGTCAGCTAAGTTGCCCGTCTTCGGCAAGAGCAATGTGCGCCCTTCCACCAACACACAGCACAGCTCCTTGAAGCTATTTATGTTCTTTGAGTTTTTTTGAAGCTGATGTTGGAACTCGTAGACTTCTCTCCAAAATGCTTCGACATCCTCTGGTTTGGGCGGACGGTCGACAGTAACTGGAGGGTATTGGAAGAGTCGAGATGGGTCAGACAAAAACTGTCGATTTTCTCTGACCCACCTCTCCCTCAGCTCTAGACTTCTCTTAGCGTTAGATAGCACTCGTATTCTATCAACAATATGCTGCCTGATGGTCAGTAGGTTTGACTTGTTGATTGTGCAATGACGGATCCGCAGTTCGCGCGAAAACTTTCGAACCTTGGCAGTCAAAGTCCTGCCGGATGTCATGTAGTCAATCACACACTGAACTCGAGACGCATACTATCTTGCCCAGCCTATCTTTGTGCTGAGTTGATGCATTCGTCTTTTGGTCTTATGATCAACCGTTGATTTTGTTTTACGGTTTGCATCTGCCAAAGTTCTCGCTGCATTGTACACACCACAATTAATAGTTCAGAGGTCTATTTCTTTGGAAAAATCTCCATGAAGCCCATCATCCAGTTCAGTCAGATCTTTGGGCATGGGAGGAACCTTACTGTTGATGTTTCTCCGAGTCCTGAAGCATCGTTCTTCGTCTATTGGATGCCTGTTCGCGGTTGGTCTCAGTGTCGCCACTCTTTCTCTGTTGCCGGCTTGTTCTGGCTGCGGTAGAGTAGGCGCTCCGCTTACATAGCCCCTTTTTCGGAGTATTTCGGCATGGTTTCGCAGACGTTGACGCGAAAAGTGCGAGAGCTCTGGGTGTTTCTCGCACCACAGAACTTGCAGTCGTGCCATGTAACCTTCTCGCTCGAGGGTCATACTGCTATCGTAGCACTCTAATAGGTCGTCATTGAGTCGATCCGTCCACCCAAAAGTATTGAGATTCCGCCGAACCATCACATTGACTCCGTCTTGATGGGCTCCCCCAACTCTAGAGTAGTCGGCATTGTTGTTCGACCCATTGTCGGGAGTCCTGCGTGTTTGATTGTTTTGAACTGCACTTACTACAACTATGTTTGGTGTTGTCATTGTTGTTCCCACGAGCAGCTAGGGAAAGGTTTCGTCCATCCTTGTAGAGCCCGGCGTGCAAGGATAAGGCTGATACTCTGAGAGGTCGCACGGTATCTCAGGTCACCGTTTGAGACACCTCACCCAGGTTTCATTCAGTTTTCGGCACGGTGGTGACGCCTTCGCTTAGGGATTATTCCTCGGGACCATCCCTGGACAATTGTCCGCGGCTGCTCATTCATTATTGTAACCATATTGAGTAGAAACCCTTGGTATAGGGACCCTCTATCCGCAACCCGAGGACGCGTTCGGTAGCTTTGTCATAGGCCCTTCGGTTTGATTCCCAAGGAACCAAAACCGAATATATATATATATATATATATATATATATATATATATATATATATACATACATATATAATATTATTATATGTCGCATCGTGAGAAAATTCATCGACCATCAGGAAGCAAGCGACTAACAACGTATGGAGTGATACATGGTAGCTCTAAGAAAGCATCCAGAGGCGTCTGTTGTTACCTCCAACGCTCGCTCGCTAGACAATTATTTCCTTTCCTAACTCGAGGCCTGACATAGCTCTCCTTGAGTATAAGCAAAAAACCATGTTTTTTTATCGAATTTTTGACACTAGCCGATAAAATCATCACAATCCAGAAGGACGAAAAAAAAAGAAAAGTATCAAGAGGTATTTTTATATATTATATATTATATATAATCGTATGTCAAAAGAATTGAAGTTCCAATTCAGAGAACGATATGGACTCGCAAGTATTGCTGTATTTGTTCTGCCTCAAGAAATATTACCGTAATTCTGAAAGAAGCTCGTTTGCAATCTTACATTAAGATGCGTATCCACCTACCAGCATGTGCTCGATGTTGCCAAAGTCATTAATTCAAAAATCGATTCCATGACGAAAACCTTAGCCATCTAAAGGTACACTTTAATTCGTAAATTCCTACCGCTTCAGAGGTGATGAAAATAATGGAGAATCTTTTCATTGAATGTGATTCTAAACTTTATCATGGAATCGAAGATTTTAGTCTTTTCAGGAACAGCTTCTTATTCTTACAGGCTTAACATGGGAGAATATTATACAACGAAAGAGACATGTTGTCTTCATTCTTTATTCTTCACCTTGAATGCGAACAGCTTGTTTCTGAATATTCAACAAGAGTAGTCAAATAATTTTAAGAGAATATGTTGCCTCATCGTTCTTAAATAACAGCTTTCATCAGAGATGGTTTATCAAAGACCACACAACTGAAATTGCTAAGACTTTATGTGAGTTTCATAGAAAGTCTAATTCACGTTAGAAGAAAGTTTCACTTTATAGGCCTTTCACAATTTGCACAAGTGACGGGTACGTGGTTAATATGTTAGGACCATATCCTGCGAACCTTCATGAGGCAGAGGTCTTAAGAAATCTTTTACTGCATGTGAACGGTTTGTGCAAGTTGTTGGAAGTAAACGATTATGTGGTTCTCGATCGCGGCTTCCGAGATGTAATGGCTGAGTAAGAGCTACAAAAATGAACGCATTAAGGCCATGTGACGAGTGGGTCACATGATCGGATTCCTACCTTACCGACACTTTTTTTCTTTGTCAACTTATTTTCACACGAATAGCCACATAAAATTGAAAATTCGGGATGATGAATAAAAAGCACTAAGTAAAGAGGCTCTTGTCCTAAATTGTAAAAATCATGAAAAACATTTTTTTTTTTTTTTGCTTTTTTCATGATTATTACAATTTAGGAACAGAGTCGCCTTTTTTAGTGCTTCTTATTTGTTATCCCAAATTTTTAACTCGATGTGGCTATTCGTGTGAAAATAAGTTGTCAAAAAAAAAATGTAAGTAAAAATGTTCCTTTTGCCAATTTTTAGCGCTCATTATTATCATGTTTGGTGGTTTTTAATGCAAATTGTTTTTTATATATGGAATACTAGTCTCAATACATAACTGCATGTTTGAGTACATTGTTTGAACAATTTATTATTTCTTAAAACAATATTATTTCAGACTAATGCTAGGAAGTTGCGGTTTCTTCTGTAATCTCTCGCTTATGTCGACTTATCAATTAAAGTGAGGTAATAATTAAATTAGTTCGACAAACATAATTTCTTAAACAATTTTGTTATTGTTTGTAATTATTTTATCTTAGTGTTATGCTAAAAAACAATGGTGATTCTACGTAAATTTGCCGTTAAATTTTCGCACCCAAAGTACCATTTCCCATGTTAAGAACAATAGAAAAAACTTCACGTAAGTACGTGGGGGGGGGGGGGGGGGGCTGAAATTCCTGGAAAATTTACCACGTAATTTGTTAGCGGGCCCTTAAATCGAGTAGGTCTGTTGTGGCTGATTGAACAAAATCACCGCTTTTTGACCGTTTAAATTGCGTTGTATTCGTCTATGTTGAAATTATTCTATTGAACAATATAGAAAGAATTTGGCTTCAAAGTCCAACGTTTTTTTAGAAGAATCATCGGTTCGGAATCTTGGGTTCAACTCATTGCCAAAGCCGGTAAATTGTTTCCGAACATTTTTTTAGATCCAGAAGTCAAGACCAAATGATACTCTCTAGATTTGGATCAAGGAAACAAATAAATAATACTTAATTGCTGAGCAATCATATAAAATGTCTACCTGTGAAATAGAAATGTCTGCAAAACTACAAATAAGAGATTCGTTGCGTGCGTTGACATCCTTCTTATGAAAGGACTCTACATGGACAATTTTATTACTCAAACTAACACTTTTAGTAAGCTCAGGTCTGCTCAAGCTAAGCTATTCAAATTTTGAGCTTTCTTGAAACGATGTAGGGACAACAACATCGTCCCAAAATTCTTAGGAATGAAAAACCATTTGTTAATATCTAAATCCAAATCAATCCTCCATAAAACATGTTTGCTTTTCTTGAAAGGAAGAATACACCACATGAAATTTGTCTTGCACAGTTATTATTATACCATTAAGCCATTTCCCTCTCGGGGTAGGCGTGACTTGCTCGGTTGGAAAGTAGTGGGATAGGTATATAGGTATAAAGTAGGTCGGTATATGGGTAAAAGGTATATAGGTATATAGGTGTTAGGTATAGATGTTTTAGATCGATCTGGAATTCTCGTGTTATTTATTTAAATGACACGTTCACTCCGCAACACTGCTCCGACCCAGGTTGCTGATCAATCTCTCTAGCGATCACCCCAAGTGAGGAGCCTCACAAAATTGTTATGTATGGTTCCCCACTTGGGCCCATGAGTACCCAAGGTCTTTGTTTCAGGCATCATTCACTCTATTATCACTCTGTTTATAAACTATTTGTCGCCACACTTTTCTATCCTGGCATACTACTCTAGCTTCTTTCACGTCCATGCATTTCTTCATGCAAGCTCTTGTGTTCCTTTGACTTCTTATGTCTCTTCGGATTAATGTCTCATTCCCTTCAAAAAATCTATCAACACTCCACTTTTACAACAAATTATGTGAATTTGTTAATTACTCATTAGTTATAAACAATTAAAACTCAAAAATCTCGTTTTTTTGCAATAAATTCGGCTGTGTCTGAACTTAAAGTCCTAGAGATCTAAAAAATTTGTTTACAAGTATCTCAAAGATTGAATTAAACAATAAATTTTTTGCAGAATTTTTCGTAGGTCAGTTTTTTTTTAAATAAAAATTTCAAAATATGCAAAAATGGAGTTTATTATTATGTTTGTCTATAACAGATTTTGAGAGACAGGGATAAATTCTCAATGAGCATAAAAATAGATTATGTGGTTTTTAGGTCGCTGATTACGATTCTGATGACAGAATTTGAAAATTCAAAATGGCGGCTACACAATGGCAGCCATTTTTTACGAAATCTGCGAATTTGGTTACAATGAGCATAAAACTTGATTCACGAGAGTTTTTGGGGTCGCTGATTACGATTCTGATGTCAGAATTCAAAAATTCAAAATGGCACCCACGGAATGACAACCATTTTTTACGAAATTGGCAAATTTTGTTACAGTCAGTATAAAACTCGATTGACGGGGGTTTTTCGGGTCGCTGATTTCGATTCTGATATTATAATTACAAAATTTGACGACGCTCAGTTTTGAATTTTGATCTTCATACTTCATCATCGTGTTCAGTGACCCCAAAAACCCCCTTAGAAGACATTTTATGCCGATATAAAAAAATACATGAAATTTTGCCTAATAAAGTCGCCATATTGGATCCGCTATCATGAAATTTGCAGTTATAACGTCACCATCATGATCAGCGACACCAAAAACCCCCCTAGAAGACGTTATAGGTCAATATAAAAAAAAACATGAAATTGAGCCAAACACAGTCGCCATATTGGATCCGCCATTTTTAATTTGACGATTCTAACATCAGAATCAAAATCAGCGACCCCAAAAACCCCCTTGTAAGACGTTTAAGGCCAATATAAAAAAAAACATGAAATTCAGCCAAGCACAGTCGCCATATTGGATCCGCCATTTTGAATTTAAGAATTCTAACGTTAGAATCAAAATCAGCGACCCCGAAAACCCTCTTGTAAGACGTTTAAGGCCAATATAAAAAAAAACATGAAATTCAGCCAAGCACAGTCGCTATATTGGATCCGCCATTTTGAATTTAAGAATTCTAACGTCAGAATCGTGCTCAACGACCCCAAAAACCCCCTTTAGGCGTTTTAGGCCAATATAAAAAAAAAACATAACATTTAGCCAAATAATGTCGCCATATTGGATCCGCCATTTTTAATTTTACAATTTCGACGTCAGAATCATAATCAGCGACCTCGAAAACCTATATAGAGCTTAGGTTGTGTTCTTTCTTCTTAAGCATGGCTTCAGTGAAATTTGCAGAAGGCTTGTTGGTCATTTCCACGAAACCATAGTTAAAGATGCAATTCTGGTATTGAAATATTCAACGGTAAATTTTCTCTGCATCAATACGAGTTCATTCAGCACCAATTGTAGAAGCATGGGACAAATACCTTAAAGAAGATCATGGAAAGGGTCAGAAATGACCCTTTTGTTTTGTGCAGAGAAGTTGCACTGCTCTGAAAGAAGCAGATGTTCATCAAAAAGATGTTTAGTTCTTTCGGCAACAGGCTCATTAGATGCATTATGCAATTCTTCTCTACTGTACATACACATTCTGCCAAATCTATTTGCAGATTGACCAAGAAGATTGAACAATTGATGAACAGCAAGCCCATCCCCACAAAATGCTTCAATGGAAGCTCGCAATACGAACTCCTCTTCTCCTATTTCAATTGTGACTCCCTCATCACTTTCTAATTTCGACAAGTCACTTAGAAATGGAGCAAGAACTCTTTCAAATCCGTATTTTTTAGCATCTGCATCGCAGCAAATGACAAGGATATGAATACTGGCTAACTCAGAGTTCATATGTGCAGGAAGATTTTCGATTTGGTAGCAAAAAACTCCTAATCTGTGGACCCCGGTTTTTGATCGCAACGGGTTAACGATTTTGAGTTCATCGTAATATAGTTTTAATCGTAATGCGCACTTACGTCGCGAAAACAGAGAATGACGTTTAAAACAGTTTCCATCTATGAAAGATCCTATTATCCCATCAGGCGATTTCCCTTCACTGACAATAGCTTCCCTGACAGTCTTGTTCGATAACAGCAGAGTCAAAACTTCAATAATTGGCACATACTGAAACGTTTCCATGACCATTTTTGGAACACATGTGCAATTCTCCTTTTCAAGAACATTATCCATTCGATAGCCAAGATGAATTCCTATCATGTTTTTCCGAGAGCTTCGATCTGTTCATCCAGAGTTCTAAGTCTATTGAATGGGCCTTCGAAGTTGAAGGCCTGCAGCAAATCTTTTGCTTCTTCATTATGCAACAAGTGTTGATCTCTTAAATATTTGACGACTTTTTCTTTTAAGCTATCTCGCATGTGTAGTGACAATTGTTCACATTCATCTAGAATGGTTGTCATCATGCTCCCAGTCATAGAACCATTGCAATGCAGTCTTGAAATCATTTTAACAATAAAGATTTGCAAGTCCAGTTTCAAATCATCTTCAATGACATTATTGTTTTCTATTTCATGATTTAGGTCCACGTCCATTCGTCCATTCTCCTCCTCTATTTGGTTGTAAACGTTGAAGTCATCGTTGTCTAAATTTATAATATTGACAGGAGCTGTACCAGGTTGCCTAAGAGGTTCATTATATCTCTCGTTAATATGAACCTCTCTTATGTGCTTTCTCAGTGAAAAAAAGTGCATAAAACTGCGAAGACAACCACCCTGTGCACAAACGAAACCTCGATTGCTAAGCCTGCGGTTAAGTGATATTGCATGACTACTAGTAAAATGCCGACATAGGCCATCTAGACCTCCAGGCACGAGTTGCTCACATAAAAAGTAATTTAACTGTACCATTCTCTTGAAATATATGGGATCTTCGAATTTTCTGAAGTAGATGAAGAATTTACAGCTTCGAAGTAGAAACTACACTACACCTAAACAAAAGCGGGATGCATTTTAAAGATATATTGTCCAGTAATTCAAAGACAATACGTTTACGAAATTTTTCGATTGTCTAGAATCTTCTAATTTTCCAACTTTTCCACCTCACGTAAAAAAATTGTGATATAAATAGGGGTAAATATAATTGTGTTAAAATTAATTGTTTCAAAGAAAATGATATTAATTAATGAGAATGATACTTAATATATTTGATTGAATACGTAAAAGTACGCAAGTATAAATACATAAGCTACCTTCAGATTAAAATTTCTCTTCTATATTTCAGGATTCTATATTTCTGATTCAAAAATTGTTATTTAATATTAGAGCATTTTCAATGACTTTGCCAAATTTTACGTAAGAATAAACCGCGATATTTGCTTCATTAAGTTATAAATTTCAAGAATTTGAGACTTACAATTGTCGCACCACAAGAGATATTTTATGTATTTGTACTGGAACAGTGTTGTTAAATTAATCAAAAATATTAAATTAGTTTCACTTTTTGAGGCTTTAACAATGAAATTCAATTATTTAAATTACATGAAATACAGTACATTCTTACCTCACAAAATCATGACCGTCTCTTCAGGAATGCCAAATCTCTGTAATTCGATTGCCAAATTGTCCACGGTCAACTCTTCGTGTATGGCATGCTCCATAATCTATTTCATTAATTCTGTGGAAAAAATATATTTTTTTAGTTATGTAATACCCATCAAGCGTGAAATGAAGCATAAAATATTAAAATTCACTTACCTGTTTCCGAATTCTAGAAGCTTTCATTAATTTCATTAATTTCTTTAATTAAAGGACACCAAAATTAAAAAAAAAACACCTTCAAATCAATCAGATCTATGCGAACCCAAGCTATAACGTTTTGCTTATGATCACTTATGATCTACCATGGTGTCTAGCTAGCCATCAGAGGTCCCAGTTTCGTTCAAGTCGCGCATATCCTGTTAGCGGCCATGTTGGCTACCATATAGCCGCGTAGTTTGAATTTGGACGCTGATTTGAATAACTTATTGCTCGGTTGGAAAGTAGTGGGATAGGTATATAGGTGTAAAGCAGGTCGTTATATGGTATGAGGTAGATAGGTATATAGGTGTTAGGTATAGATGTTTTAGATTGATCTGGAGTTTTCGTGTTATTTATTAAAATGAGACGTTCACTCCGCAACACTGCTCCGACCCAGGTTGCTGATCAATCTCTCTAGCGATCACGCCAAGTGAGGAGCCTCACAAAATTGTTATGTATGGTTCCCACTTGGGCCCATTAGTATCATTTCGAAATTTAAAATTCCCAAAATTTTAAAAATGTCAAAGATCCCGAAATTTGTAATTACATAAATTTTAAACTAACCCGCTATTACACTCGTGTTATCAAGTCGTGTTCTTAAAATAAAAATGACCAGCGTTTTTTTATTTGAATCAAAAAGTAATTAACTCTTTAAAACAATTTATTAATAATGTATAATATTATGTTTTTCTGAATGTGGATAATGCGCATACGTCAAGAATTACACTACAAACTTTTCTCGCTGATTTGCCAAGGATATTCGCTGATTTGCCAGTGAAAATATCGTTCACTGATTGAAACAGCGAAAATTTCGGTGATTCAGGCTTAGAGAGTAGAAAATAAAAGTCAATAAAGAGACCAAACTAAAATCAAGTCTACACGTTATTTGCAGATGAGATTTTGTTTTTAAATACAGTTCCCTGACATAAAAATTATCAACCCAAAATGTGACTAAAACTAACTTAAATTTACTATCGTGTATTAATAATATGTCTGAGGTTCTTCTGAATTCAAAAGAGTTGGATGAAGTTAATAAGAATTCCAGGATGATTTTAAAGAATTCAGAATAAATCCCAAAAATAGAACAATGAGTGAAGTTGAATTCAAACACGGTGAGCCTCAATCATTTCCAACTTGAAAGTTTTGACGCTCAGCTCTTCTTTATGGAAATTTCAAATAATTGTAACTTAATTCTTTGTTTGGCTCATTTAAAATGATTGTTTGTTACGTGTTAATTGATAGTAAATACTAAGTAGAAACGCATTTCCCAAAGAATTGGATATATTTAAAACCGTTCCTTTTTTGTAGGTTTCTGTATAGCAGAAAATTATTTATTGTCATTAAGGTTATTAAAGCATTTATACACTCGTCTTCTACAAGAAATATATGTTTATTTGAAACGAAAAATGGACGGTGCGGAGTTCTTATAATTGAAAATTATTTCTCATAATTTTCATAAAATCATCAGCAGGATGCTTTCTGCAAAGAAACGTTACATTCTGCTGAAGGTATTAAACATAAATGTGCTGCCCTGCCGAACGCTCCAAGGCATATAGAGTCAATTGTCCGAAACGAGAAGTGCAAGATTTTCTGGAACTACGATTTTCGGGCAGCAGTCTCCGTTGCGCACTCGAGGCCTGACATTGTTCTCCAAGACTTCGAGAAACGAACTATATTCGTGATCGAATTCTCGGCTCCATCCGAATACAACATCACGGCAAAGGAGAAAGAAAAAGAGGAGAGGTATCAAGACCTTAAAAGAGAGCTGAAACGACTGTACCCGAAATATTCGGTACGAGTAATTGTCCTTGTGATAGGTGCTCTCGGAGGTGCTAAATTATCACTGGTTCGTAACCTTAAAGCCATACCCGCGTGCCAAAAATATGCCAAGGCACTTGCGAGATAGAGCTGTCATCCTTGGGCCGCTTCGTGTCCTCAAGACACACGAGGGTTTCGCCGGCCTGTCGTTGTGATTTCGTCGTGCCCTCTGACCACCCATCTCACGGATGTGAGACGTGGCCATCGGTGTATTTTACCGCGGTTCTACTGGGGGTTATTGACATTTTCTTTTTTTTTGGTGGCAGTTGCTCTTAGTGGTACCCTGCGGTGGTTGTTTAACTTTTTTTAAAATATATATATATATATTCGGTTTCGGTTCCTTGGGAATAAAACCGAAGGGCCTATGACAAAGATACCGAACGCGTCCTCGGGTTGCGGATAGAGTGTCCCTGTACCGAGCGTTTCTGCTGAATATGGTTACAATAATGAATAAGCAGTCGCGGACAATTGTCCAGGGATGGTCCCGAAGGAATAACCCCTAAGCGAAGGCGTCACCACCGTGCCGAAAGCTGCATGACACCTGGGTAAGGTGTCTCCTTGCACGCGGGGTTCTACCTACCCTTTCCCTAGCTGCTGGTGGGAACAACAATGACAACACTAAACGTAGTTGTAGTAAGTGCGGTTGAAAACAATCGAACGCGCAGGGCTCCCGACAGTGGGTCGGACAAAAATGCCGACCACCCTAGAATTGGGGGAGCCAATGAAGAAGAAGTCAGTGCGATGGACTGGCGGAATCTCAATACTTTTGGGTGGACGGATCGACTCAATGACGACCTATTAGAGTGCTACGATAGCAGTATGACTCCCGAACGAGAAGGTTACATGGCACGACTGCAACTTCTGCGGTGCGAGAAACACCCAGAGCTCTCGCACTTTTCGCGTAAAGGTCTGCGAAACCATGCCGAGCATCTCCGAAAAAGGGGCTATGTAAACGGAGCGCCTACTCTGCCGCAGCCAGAAGAAGCCGGCAACAGAGAAAGAGTGGCGACACTGAGACCAACCGCGAAGCCCAAAGCCCAAAGATCTGACTGAACTGCATGATGAGCTTCGTGGAGATTTTTCCGAAGAATCCGACCTCTGGATTATCAATTGTGGTGTGTACAATTTAACGAGAACTTTGGCAGATGCAAACCGTAAAACAAAATCAACGGTTGATCATGAGACCAAAGACGAAGTATGGAAATATGGGGGGACAGAATTAGAGGAATGGGCATGGATAATGTGCAATAGAGTATGGAGAGGAGAGGGGTGGCCAGAGTTATGGAAAGAAGGAGTAGTGATACCAATAGTGAAGAAAGGTACAGGAAAGGACAAAGTCGGCTAAGAACAAAGTATCTGCAACGAACATGCTTGCCGTCCCGGTAGTACTCTGTTCATTTGGAATGGTTCCATGGATGAAGGACGAGCTCAGATCCCTTGATATGGCGTATTCTTTTACAAATCGAACAGATAATTGACCAACCCATTTTTGATTGAGCTAATACTTTTTTTACGAGTTTATTATCGAAAAATAGAAGATACGTATTTGAGGATTTTTTCCGCAATTTTTTGGGAAATGGGAAGGGTTGAAAAATTCAGAATTTGAGTCCCAAAAATATTATTAATAAATTAAAATTGGTATGAACAATTAAAATTTTTAAATCGATTTTTAACTAGTTCGACCCCCATGAATTAAGCTCTTATTATTTTTATCCTATTTCACATTAAATTTCCGATCGAAAACGATTTATTTCAAAATGGTGAAATTATTATTACTATCGGAAAAAATTTAATGTATCTAGCGATGTCGAACACGGTACCTCACACCGGCGCGCGGATCACTTTGCACGGCCGATTTTCTTCTCTTATATCGTTTTTCTCTTGAATCTAAATGATTATTCTATATTTTTAAATAAATAATCTTATTTCTTAGACAAGATAACTTTATTAAAAATTCAAGAAATAAATAAATAATAAGAAGTAAAAGAAAAACATCAATATTGAAAATGTAATTATCACTTTATTAAGATTTCGGTAGGTTGGCTTAATGAATAAGTACCTCTTTCAGTTTTATGTTATACAGTATTTACATTCTTCAAATTTTAAAATTTCTTATTATAAAATTTTTACAATATTTTTCTTTTCATACAAGGACAATTGCTTTGCTTCAAATTCTTGAAGAGAAACTGGAATCATACAATGATATTTTAAAGTCCCCTTTATCGTTATAGCTTTTTGAAAGCGTGCTGACCACCGCTTTTCTTCTTCTTCGTACTGAACATTTGTCGAATAACGACATATTATTTTAGGTAGAGCTTCTGTCGCCCAGGTAAATAATTCTCTAGGTGTACGAATAGGATTATTTACTCTTTGCAGACTAGCTCTAGCAGCAAGTCTTTTTAGAGTGCCACCAATTCTATCACATGGACCTTTTCCATGCGAAGTAGGAAAAAAGTGCCACTCAGCTGCTATTTTAAAATCTTGTTCGTGATGAGTATAATTAATAAATTTTTTTTTGTTCTTTTATTGCCCACAGGCACCGTCGGAAATATATATTATTTTGTTAATCCCCTGCAAATTTGATTTTATGTAGTCTACTAACTGCCTTTGAAAGAGATGAACGGCAATAGTATCGTGGCGTAAACATTCGGACATAGAAACAAAACTTTTGAGTTTCAATTCATTGTCATCATCTTTGTAATATATTGAAAATGGATGTATTGTCACTTGATCATTATTCCAGTAAATACCTTGAACGAAATTTTGAATTATGAAAGCCTAATTCTCAGAAAAATCACAAATGACAATACATTCATTTTTCATTATTTTATTTTTTATTTCATTTGAAAATTCTCTTTGTTTATTTGCTAAAAATGAATGGAGTAATAATACTCCACTTTTCTTTAAAATTCTGTTCCGATTGATCAATAACATTCTTTACACCCGGACATTGATCATATAATCTTACAAAACATTTAGTAGAGTTTACATCACATACCATACGATCTAAGCAATCACGACAATTTATTATAGGTCGCGTTGAATCATCAGTAATTGATTTTGAATTGGCTCCGTCAATTAATAATTTAACATTTTCATTTATTGCGCAGACACAAACTGAGTGAGTACCAAATCAAATATACAAAACAATTGTAGATACAGTAGATCCACTAGGTCCTGCTAACACACAGTGTTTAGGTCGTAGACTAGCGAATTTTGAGAAACTGCATTTCATTTCTGGGTTATTCATTTTTAAAATTGTATGCAGTTCTTTCAAATTATTTAGAAGAAGTTTCTGAATTTGAATTCTTTTTCCATCCACTTTAACAGAGACGTAATCTTTTTGGCCTGGCTTTATTTAAGTATCATCATCAGACTGATAAAAGGTAATTATAGTATTAACGACATCTGCTGTTGAAGATGGATGGGTTTTAGGACTTGGATCACTTAAAATCCCTTTCTCTCGAGCAATTTTTTTTGCAACACTTATCATGTGATGAGTAGTGGAAGGGAAATGAAGTGATATTTTTTTATAAGACCACTGTCTGAAAATCGTTAGAATTTTTATTTTATGCGTGCGGTCTTGCGAGGTATTATAACTTTCTTGCAAAGTTCTTAAAATTTAGACATCATCATCATCATCATCATCATCATCATTGTCAATATCATCTGGACCATCGTTAGTTACGTTAAATACTTTTTTCTTAAGCACTTCCGTAATTCTTTAACCTTTTCTGCATATTACCTTTTTTGCGTCAATTCGTTTTTCTTAATCGGTGAAGATCCTAAGATACTTAATCCTATGTTTAAATTTTCAATCCGATCATTTAATATCGCTCTGCTTGTTTCACCCGACTGCCCAGAAGTTTCTCCACTGGCAACCTCGCTGACAACTTTATCATCTGCAGACGACTCTTCAGTGCATGATTCCCCTGTGGTTTCCGTCTGCAAAAAATACAATCCCTTCTTCAATATTACATAGTTTATATTAATTTTTGCTAAAATAAAATTTTTCCCCATATTTTGGATACGGTGAGGGGGGGGAGGATCTTTAGATAATTTAAATTCGCTCTGTCGGATTTAAAGAACTTATACCAGGAATTTTATTCGTAGTAGAACTGCACTCAATTCGCGTGAATGTTTTAAATTGATTTAAATGATTTCAAAGGAATTTCATTTTTCAAGGATTGCTGTAATGCTTTCTACTGAATTTTATAATAATATTTTACTCATTTTTCAAAAATTTGTTCACAATAAATCCAGGACTGCGCAGGATTTCCAGATTTTTGTTCTCATTCTTATGCACCCGAAAGTATTTACTAAATCTTGAAACACTCAGTATTTTCAACGGTCAAACTTAAAAAAAAGGAAAGAGAAGGAATGAAACGCATGTGTTATTTGACTTTCTCCAATTCGCCCCTTTTTACTCAAAATCAGTCGTTCTGAAGTACTCTCAGAAGTCAGTCGTTTATTTGAAAATAGGGAAAGAATTTTTAAAAGAAAATTTTCAAAAGATTTTAAAAGAAGTTTCAAAATTTTCATTATTTGTCTATAAACTCTTTTTATGTGTGCAGATTCATTCAACAAATCGGCAAACGGGAGCATATCAACTCCTATCTAATAGAACGCTGCTTAAGGCTGGTGACCTTATCAGAATAAATCACCCACCTATTGAGACTCTCGGCTTCCTTTCTCATGTCCTTATCCCCCCGCCCCCCCCATTAACAGAAGTTTGTTGGGATTGACGTTACAGCTTGACTCCACCATAAGACAAATCACTGCTTAATTCGGACATGATTTCGACTCGCAAAACAAATCTCGCGCATACAGGTGATCGTTGGGAGTACAATCTAAACATGAATAAAACAAACAATAAAGTAGCCTCGGAATGGACTGAAACTCGAATTGACCAAAGGCATGCACACGGTAAACGTAAAGGTCGTGTTTCGGGCGATGAATGGAGACTGGGTGTTTGAAATGCTAGAGGAGTGAATGATCTTAAGATAAGAGAACTACGAGAAACTATGCACGTAAAGAAACGAGACATTCTTTGTGTACCTGAGACGAAGAAAAAAAGTCGCGAATTTATAAAAATAGAAAATGGGGTGTTGGAAGGCGGGTGTGAAATATGGTCAGGAGTAGATAGCGAATCACATCGTAGTCAAGGGGTCGGTTTAATTATGAATGAAAAAGCAAGACAGCATCTCATAGAGCACAATTTTGTATCACCCAGATTGCTATGGGCTAGAATGAAGGTAGGAATCAGAAGATTATTTATCATAGCGTGATACGCACCAGTTGATAGCAATTCGAGGGTAGTTAAGGACGCCTTCTGGGACACTTTAAATAATACAATAAGTACTTGCGATCAAGGTGAAAGAATAATTTTGTTAGGAGACATGAACGGATGGGTCGGCGTCCAGCGTCAGGATACAGATACAGGAGGGGTACTAGGTAATTTTGGGGATCCAACAAGAAAAAATTATAACGGGGAAAAATTAGTTAGCTTATGCTTAGAGAAGGACCTATTTATTACAAATACCTGGTTTCGACATAAAATGATCCATACTTACACCTGGTGTAAAGGAAATAACCGCAGTATAATTGACTTCGTTATTGCAGATGAAAGACTAAGAGAACTAGCTACAAGAGTCATGAGGGGGGCTGAATGCAATACTGATCATTACCTTTTAGTCTTTAAGATGAACTTAGGGTGGGGGTGGAGAAGAAAGAGAACCAAACAAACGAAACAAACGCGAATCAAGGTCGAAAATTTACAGAAACCGGAAGTACAAATAGATTTTCAGAATAAGATAAACGAACGCATAGATAAGGCAATTTGGGAGCCGCTTGATAGGAATAAAGATATAGAAGGCGCGTGGGCTTTATTGCGGGATACCATTGATGAAACTGCGATTGAAGTGTGTGGTATCGCGAGGGTAGGAAGAAAGTCTGGCGATGCGTGGTGGAACGATGAAATTGCGGCAGCCCAACAAGAAAAGAAAGAAGCGTACAAAAGAACGTTGAACATGACAGGTCTTAGCGATGAGGAGAGAAATAGACTGAAAAATGATTACAGACACAAAAAGAGGAAAATTAAACGTCTAGTCAAAGAGAGTAAAGAGAAAACCAGAACATATATAAGTGTCTAAGAACTGCCCTCTTCGACGAAAAAGGTATAGATCTCGAAACCGTCAAAGTACGTGGGTTGGCTTTCGCAGATGACAAGATTATTATGGCAGAATCAGTCGAAGACTTGCAAAGAATGTTGAATAAACTTAATACAAGCGTGAAGAACATGGACCTCAAAATTAACGTGAATAAAACGAAAGTCATGGTGTTTGAGGGAAAAAGTGAGAAAACAATATGCAACATTGTCCTAAATGATGTGAGATTAGAGCAAGTTGACAAGTACGTATATCTAGGTAGTCTATACACTAGCGACGGAAAAAAAGATGGGGAATTAGATAGGCGCATAAATAAGGGTAAGCAGGTTATCGGTAGAGCAAGGTCCATCCTCACAAATAAAAACATATCAAAAAAAGCTAAAATGGCCATACATAATTCCATATTCGTACCAACTGTACTATACGGTAGCGAGGCATGGACCTGTCAAGAAAAGGACAGGAGTAAAATCAACGCGAT
>CAKNXH010064052.1:1595-11761 GCA_932178445.1 Andricus quercusramuli | reverse complement strand
ATGCATGGACGTAAAGGAAGCTAGAGTAGTATGCCAGGACAGAAAAGCGTGGCGACAAATAGTTTATAAACAGAGTGACAATAGAGTGAATGATGCCTGAAACAAAGACCTTGGATACTAATGGGCCCAAGTGGGGAACCATACATAACAATTTTGTGAGGCTCCCAACTTGGGGTGATCGCTAGAGAGATTGATCAGCAACCTGGGTCGGAGCAGTGTTGCGGAGTGAACGTGTCATTTGAATAAATAACACGAAAACTCCAGATCAATCTAAAATATCTATACCTAACACATATATACCTATATACCTATCTACCTTATACCATATAGCGACCTACTTTACACCTATATACCTATCCCAAACTACTTTCCAACCGAGAAAGTCACGCATACCCCGAAAGGGAAATGGCTTAATGGTATAATAATAATAATAATACGCCACATAAAAACATTAATATATTATATGTATACTATACCATTTCAACTTGATCATTTGTGATCTCGTCCTTTTTTTCTTCGATTCTGCTATTAATAAGTATGCGACATGATGTACAAATTTTCTCTTGCAATGATTCCTTCGTTACAGATCAATTCAGTGCTTGTAGCTGCGTTTAATTCACTCTTCCCAAATCTGATGCCCCTTTTTTCGATGACTAAGTTTTTTAAAGGGATTGAAACATATGTCTCTATGAATGTTCGTTCCTTGTAGTTTTTTTGATACTGTTTTAGGCATCTTTATATAATTCGCGTCAAGGTCTTGACGTCAGGATCTTCCTCCAGTTCAAACACAGAGCGGAGAACTCACAGATCCGAGAACTCGTCCTTCAGCACAGACACTATATTACAGTAACTTGTGGTACTTGGTAAATTTCTAATTTTGAAAGAGCGAACTTTTCAAATCAAAATTCAAGTCAAATCTGACCTGTCAAACTCTGAGTCAGCCGTTGCTGCTCCTCCGCATCGCAAGGCCTGTTCGAGTGGTGGATGATGAACCAACCCCGTTTGACCAATAGTAGTTCTTAAAATTGCTCTATGTTTGTGAGTCACGCCCTTTTGTTTGCAGGAGAGGGAGTATCGAGAAGAAAGAGTTTTTCAGGATTTCGTAACCTTGGTAATACCTATCTTCGCTGGTAATACCAACGGTAATACTCAAGGTCTCAAGGCCCTTGGGATAAATGACATGGACCAACCCAGCCTTAGGGACCGTCACCGTCATTTAAGATATTGTATATTAATTGAGGGAAAGCTACCTAAAATATACAATGAAAATTCAAAAGCAAAGTAGAGACCGTTTTCTATTTCGAGGACTACTAAACCATCTTCATTACCTGAGAAAGTTCGGGTTTGGAAGTTTACAAGGTTCAAGGATTTCTTGTCTCGAATCTCTCGGGTTTACAATTTCGCAGATAATGCGTTGGAAATGACCATTTCCATTTCCTTTACTTTAGCTGTAGGTATTTTCTAATTAGTTCTCAGACACACCGTGGGAAGAACGATTTTCCTTATCATAAATCTTATTCTAAAGACTCCTTATCTGCCGTTTGATTCTAATTTAAATTCGATTTCTATGTATATTTTAAAATAAGCATAACTGAGCATAATTAAGCAAAATAAGCATAACGTATCGAAATCCTAATAAAGTAATCTACATTTTCAATAATTATGTTTTTATTTCACTTATTATTATTAATTTATTTCTTGAATTTTTAATAAAGTTATCTTGTCTAAGAAATAATATTATTTAATTAAAAATATATAATAATCATTTATATTTAAGAAAAAAACGATATCAAAGAAGAAAATCGGCCGTGCAATGTGATCCGCGCGCCGCACAGTGAGTTTTTTTACAATTTTTTTTTTCAAAATTCTGCTGACTGCTCAATTTTTGACCGATTCTAATAAATTTTTTTTTTTAAATACTCGTGACGAATTATAATTTCATGTAGAACTGCTACTTTTTCAGTTTTCTGCAACAAACTAACCTAAAAAAATATGAACTTGCCAAGGTAGCTGAAACACGAAATTTCGAAACTTTTAAGACCATGAAATCGATAATACCTTCACACAAAAACCTCAAAGTCAAAAACCTCAAAGTCATAAACCTGGAACCCACGAACCTCAAACACCCACAAACCTCAAACGCACAAACCTCAAACACCTAAACCTAAAACCCCAAACCCACAAACCTCAAACACATGAACCTAGAACCAAAACTCCACAAGCCCATAAACAGCAAACCCACAAACCCACAAACTTCAAACCCACAAACTTCAAACCCACAAACCTCAAACGCACAAACCTCAAATCTTGAACCCACAAAGAATATACCGCAATCCCACAAACCTCAAACTTCCTAACCCGTAAACCCACAAATCTCAAAAGCACAAACCTAAAATCCACAAACATAAATCCCCCAAGTCCATAAACCTATAATCCTCAAACTCACAAATCCATAAACCTATAATCCCAAACCCACAAACTTCAAACACATAAACCTAAAACCACGAACCCACAAACCTCAAACGCACAAACCTCAAACCCACAAACCTCAAACCCACGAACCACAAACCCACAAACCTCAAACCCACAAACCCAGAAACCCGCAAACCCACAAACCTCAAACCCAAAAGCACAAACCTCAATTCCGGGAACTTTAAACCCCCAAGCCCATAAACCTACAAACCTCAAACTCAAAAATCCATAAATCTTAAACCCCAAACCCACAAACCTCAGACGCATAAACCAAAAACCATAAATCCACAAACACACAAACAGCAAACCAACAAACCTGAAACCCACAAACCTCAAACCCACAAACCTCAAACCCACGAACCTCAAACCCACAAAAATTATCCTCAAACGCACAAACCTCAAATCCACAAACATAAAAGACACAAGTCCATAAACTTACAAACCTCAAACTCACAAATCCATAAACCTAAAATCCCAAACCCACAAACCTCAAACACATGAACTTAAAACCACAATTCCACAAGCCCACAAAAAGCAAACCCACAAACTTCCAACCCAAAAACCCGTGAACCCACAAACCTCCAACCCACAAACCTTAAACCAACAAACCTCAAACCCCGCAACCCGTAATCCCGAAAACCTCAAACCTATGAACATCAAACCCACAAACGTCAAACTCAAAAAAATCAACCTCAAACACAAAACCCCAAATCCACCAACCAAAACACAGAAACCTGAAACCACAACTTCACAAGCCCACAAACAGCAAACTCAAAAACCTCAAACCCATAAACCTCAAACCCACAAACCTTAAACCAACAAACTTCAAACCCATAAACCCGTAAACCCAGAAACCTCAACCCCAGAAACAGCAAACCCACAAGCCTCAAATCCAAAAACCTTAAACCAACAAACTTCAAACCCCGAAACCCGTAAACCCACAAACCCACAAAAATTAACCTCCAACGCACAAGCCTTAAATCCACAAACATAAAACCCACAAGTCCATAAACATACAAACATCAAACTCACAAATCCATAAACCTAAAACCCCGAACCCACAAACCTAAAACACATGAACTTAAAACCACAACTCCACAAGCTCACAATTAGCAGCCCCACAAACCTTCAACCCACAAACTTTAAACCCCCCTTTGGTTTTAGGTTCATGTGTTTGAGGTTTGTGGGTTTGGGGTTTTAGGTTTATGTGTTTGAGGTTTGTGGGTTTGGGATTTTAGGTTTATGGATGTATGAGTTTGAGGATTGTAGGTTTATCGGATTGAGGGATTTATGTGTGTGGATTTGAGGTTTGTGCGTTTGAGGTTTGTGGGTTTGAAGTTTGTGGGTTTGCTGTTTATGGGCTTGTGGAGTTTTGGTTTTAGGTTTATGTGTTTGAGGTTTGTGAGTTTGGGATTTTAGGTTTATGGATTTGTGAGTTTGAGGATTGTTGGTTTATGGGCTTGAGGGATTTATGTTTGTGGGTTTGAGGTTTGTGCGTTTGAGGTTTGTGGGTTTACGGGTTTGAGGTTTGTGGCTTTGAGGTATATTTTTTGTGGTTTCAAGGTTTGTGGTATGTGCGTTTGAGGTTTGTGCGTTTAAGGTTTGTGCGTTTGAGGTTCGTGGGTTTGAGGTTTATAACTTTGAGGTTTGTGTGTAAAGATATTATCGATTTCATGGTTTTAAAAGTTTCGAAATTTCGTAGTTCAGCTACCTTGGCAAGTTCGTATTTTTTTAGGTTAGTTTGTTCCAGAAAGCTGAAAAAGTAGCACGCCTACATGAAATTATAATTCGTTACGAGTATTTAAAAAAAAAAATGATTAGAATCGGTCAAAAATTGAGCAGTCAGCAAAATTTTGAAAAAAAAATTGTAAAAAAAACCCACTGTGCGCCGGTGTGAGGTACCGCGCTTGACAGCGCTAGATACATTAAATTTTTTCCGATAGTAATAATAATTTCACCATTTTGGAAAAAATCATTTTCGATCGGAAATTTGACGTATAATACGATAAAAATGCTAAGAACTTAATTCATGGGGGTCAAACTAGTTAAAAATCGATTTGAAAATTTTAATTGTTTATAACAATTTCGATTTGGTTATAATATTAGTCTTCACTCAATTTCTGAATTTTTCAACCCTTCCTATTTCCCAAAAAATTGCAAAAAAAAAATCTTTTATTTTTCGATAAGGAACCCGTGAAAAAAGTATTAGCTCAATTAAAAATGGGTCGGTCAATTTTCGTTCAAATCTGTACGATTTGTAAAAGAATGTCCCATATCGGGACGCGTAAGGTTTTGTACATGCATATTCAATCTTGAATGTCTTCACAACAGGAAGGAAACATGAAGAAGCGGGCAAAAGGGCGTTTTTGTACAGAGCAGCGGAGGAGGGTGCTGAGACACTCTGCCTTGACTTAAATACCGGGTGTGAGCAAAATGCATAAAATCTTATCCATCTTGAATACTCACTCCTGAAGGCCCGGATCAAGAAAGCACAGGAGAAAAACTTCCGCGAAGAGATCCTCGACAGGAAGATGCACGGCATCTTCCACAGAAATGTGGAGGATCAGTCGATGTCGTATGAGCTAACGTATGCTTTCCTTAAATCATCCGGATTGAAGTCGAGCACGGAGGATTTCTTTTGGCATGTCGAAACGGTGTCATTTCCACTCTAGCATACCGTCGCCAGATTTTGAGCCAAGATATTCCCGATGATAGCTGCAGAGCGTGTCATGCACACCCTGAGCACCTAGGACACAATACTATCTAGTTGTCCAGCTCATGCGGGAACGACCTACATCCAAAGACACAATGCGGCACTAAGAGTTGATTACCATCTCTGTCCCTCTTACGGAATAAGCCAAAATACCGCTACGCTAAACTCTCCTAGGGAAATAGAGTCAATTGTCGAAAATGAGATGTGCCGTATATACTGGAACTTCATATTTTCGACAGTTGTTTCTGTTGCACACTCGAGGCATCTTCTTGACTTCGAGAAACGAACCATGTTCGTTATCGAATTTTCGGCACCAGCTGACAAAAGCGTCACAGCCAAGGAGAAAGAAAAGAAAGAGAGGCCTAAAGGTCGTTTGGCACGTATTCTACGAGAACTGCTTTAAAATTCAAATTGTGTCAACATCCAAAATAATTAACAGTGGTGAGTCGACGATCCGGGTGCACCGAGTCGCGCACCAGGTAGTTTAGCACGTATTCTACGAGAGCTTTTTAGAAATTTGAATGGTTTCAACCACCAAATTAACTAACGTCGACTCAACATTGGTAGTTATTTTGGGTATTGACACAATTTAAATTTTTGAAAAGTTCTTGTAGAATACGTGCTAAGCGACCTGGTGCACGTTCCGGTGCATCCTGACCGTCGACTCAACATTGGTAGTTATTTTGGTAGATAAACCTCAAGATCTCTAAAGAAATAATCCAGTCAAGCTTTCTCCGATCGTTTTTTTTTATATTAAGAAAATATGAGAGAAAACAAAGTTTTCATATTTTTCTTTCGGTCTTACGATCCATTTAGAAAAAATTTAAAAACTAAATCAAGTAAAAATTCCTTTCTATTGACGTTTCGGCCCCATCTGCGGGCCTTCATCGGAAACAAACATCTTAAAGAATAATCGGAGTCAATCATAAATATACGTCGAAGCGAATGACAACATTGTAAAATTTTGTGAAGCCAGATATCATTCTGAAGTTTTAAAAATCATTATGAAGCTTGTAAAAAAATTATTGGGAAACTATAAAGTCCAAGGAACTTTCCCAATATGTTCAAAAAGGTTCATATTTTGTAATTAAAATGCTGTGAAACAGCTAACAAACTGATGTTTTCTTACAAACTTCATAATGATTTTTGGAACTTCAGAATGATCTGACTTTACAAAATTTAAAAATGTTGTCATTCGCTTCGACGTATATTTATGATTGACTTCGATTATTTTCTAAGATGTTTCTTTCTGATGAAGGCCCACATATGAGGCCGAAACGTCAATAAAAAGGAATTTTGACTCGATTTCTTTTTTTAATTTTTTCTAATTGGATCGTGCGACCGAAATAAAAATATGAAAACTTTGTTTTCTCTCATATTTTCTTAATGGTAGTTAGTTTGGCTATCGATATAGAATTAGGAATTCAACTTTTAACATCATTTTCAATGCAAGCCTTTAATTTCATATAACTTATATAAACTTATTCTATATAGCTATATAACATCTTATTAATCTTGAACCTACTAGAATTTATAACCAAAAAAGTTTTTGCGATTAAAAAATCTTTCGAAATTTAAAACTTCAAAAATTTCAAAAATGTCAAAGATCCCGAAATTTGTAATTGCATAAATTTTAAACTAAATTTTCGAAACATGATATCCTTGAAATTACTGACATTATAAATATAAAACTCCAGAAATTTGAATTTCCGAAATTATTAACCTAGAATTTTCAAATCACAAAAATTTGTCAAATAGCCCTGCACAGCTGTAGCTTATATTTTAGATTTTTTTTATACAACAAGTTATGTTAGCTGCGCGGTTTTGTTAGGAGCTCCGAATGAGTAGGTAGGGGGGTTCAAACCCACAGCGAATAATAATTTTAATAGCGTGCGATTATTTGTGTAGTGATTGTTTGTGTAATAATAAATAATTATGTACTTAAATATGTGAACAAATATTAAAGCATAATGATAATAATAGTGATAATAAAAAAGATTTTTTTTAGGCTAAAAATCGGGCATGATTTTATAGAACTGTCTCTATAGTTTCGAGACTTCTCCGATGTAGACTGTATATTAGCTGGACTTTTAGATTTTCTAGAACTACTGCACGTTTTTCGCATCCTGCCTCCTAATAGAGAATACGTCACCTCATCCTTTACATTTGATAGAACTCTGTATTACATTTCGTAAAATAGTTCGATGCAATGTAAAACCAAGAAGATTTTAACTTTTAATGAACTACCTCTCGTATCCGCTCCCGGCGAAATCCTGCGGTTGTCCTTATGACAAACATTTAACACAATCGAAATGTACAAATCACTTACCTTGAACTGTATCTATCAAAGATTCTTGGCCCAATTCCTCTGAAATCTGCTGGGTCGCAACGTCAGTCATCCCAACTTAAATTTCCTTGAAAAAATTACACATAATATTAACGATCAGAATGCAGAGAAGCCATTTTTGGGAGAGTCCACCATAATAAAACCGTGGCCTTTTTTCTTCATGAGCCGGAAGAGAGCGCATGCGCAGCAGTGTGTTTGAACCGACCAACAAAATACTTTGGTACACTCAACAAAATGTGCGTAACAAAAATTTTTGTTTCAACGAAATAAATTTTTTTGTAACTCCAACTACTTTTCTGGTAGTGGCGACCCAATTTTGGTAGGAACTACCAAAATCACTTCACAAACTTATTTCGTTGCTGGGACATTAATTTTTTCTCGGTGAAGCGATAAAATTGAACGAATAAAGATTTACTTCCTGGAACCTTTGTTTAGATTATGATCGTATGTCGATATAATTTTTCAGATACCGCTATTTGTTCTATAACATACAGATACACAAGGACATAGACCAGTAAATCTCTATGAAACTTCATTGTTAAATGCATAAGTGTTTGTCTCCAGGCTTAAATTTACGCCTTCGAGCAAGATAGTGACACACAGCTGTCCGTATGCGACGTATATATATTTTTGAGTTTATATAAATGGGAACGTCTTAAATAAAATTTCTTTTCTCGCTGACTCAGTATCATCTACTGCCATTTACTCTCATCTACTCGATTAGTGAGAAATGAGGACCACCGTCGGTACTCTATTCCTTGTTTTTGCCGTCTTCCTTGATTCTATTGGTAAATATATAATAATATAATATCTGAATTTACATCTCTAACATTTACATCTCTCATTTCTCCCTATTCTACATCACACCCCCTAACATTCTTCACATCCCTCACTTCTCATGCTTCCTACTTCCTCAATTTCCTGACTTCTCCTTTCTCTACTTCCGCTCCCCTCACATCCCACTCTTTCAATTCCATCACATCCCTCACTTCTCGATCTTTTAATTCCCCTAATTTCACTTCCATATTCCTGCAGTTTCTCCTCCACACCATTACTTCCCTTATTTTGTACATCATCTACTTCCCCTAATTCCACCTATATACGTCTACTTCTTCCTTCCCTCAATTCTACCTCATCCATATAAATTCCATTTATAAGAATAACATGGATCGAAATAAAGCATAAAAATGAATTATAGAAAAACTTCCCCACCTGTGAAATTTGTTTTTCTACTCTACGTTGTTTTTTATTTTTACCTCAGTAGGTAATTGAACATATGCGAAAGCAGCTAGGAATAAGAATGAATGAAATTTATATCTGCATTCTAAGTCACCTGCAAAAACGCAGTTTCTCCATAAATTTGTATGGAAACAATATATATGCAAATGAAAATGTATTCAGGAATTTAAGAACATTATTTAATCAGGTAGTTTCTTCGAAAGTTGTCGTATTGACTCAATTTTTATATGAAACCTTTAACCTTCCACTTGAGATAAGAATGTCTTAATTAAAATGATAATAATAAAAATGCCAGATGACATCACTATCTGCGAGGGACGATCTTGACACTAATAAAGTCGTTATTTCAGAAATGTGTGAGATAACGGCTACTTATGTATATATTTGTACTCTGATGATGCAATGGAATATTTCTAAGATACAGTTGTTAACCAAATCATTCACTAATGCATCATCGATAAATCTATTGGTGAATATTGTAATATATCTATCATTTTTATTATAGTTTATGTAACACAAATATTAACTGGGCTATTTATTAGGCCTGTGTAGCAAGCATAAGGTCCCCCGTTCCAGCTTAGAGTCATATAGTTCGCGTTCCATTTTTGGAAAGAATAACTTGATGCTGTTATTTTTAGTGCAAAAAGAAACGATTCTGGGTTCCCACCAGTGGTCTCATTCAAGTACCATTCGAGACTAATTTCTCTCCGTCTTTCTGTTTTCACAGTCCATAACGTCAAAAATTATGACTTCATAGATATATATGGCCATTACATACCTACATACTTGAAACGCGGTACTCAAGGTCGGTTCCTACGACTCGCACTGAAAAGATCCACTCATCAATAAAGTCCCACTTTTCCCCCTTGGTGCATAATAAACTGTTAAGCTTACCACAAAGAAATTACTCTTTGACATAATGATGCATTTTCAAGCAGATAGTAGAAACTAAACAGATCAATTTTGTAATTTCTCACCAAACAGTTGGACTTGTGAACAAAGAGTTGAATTTTCAATTAAGACGGAAGAATTTCGAACTAAATAGCTAATTTTTTCTTGAAATAGTTGAAGTTTCAAGCAAAGAGGATGAATTCTCAAGAAAACTGTTTAATATTTAAATAAAATTAATTACTTTTCAACAATAATTTCTAAATTACTAATCAAATAGTTAAATTTCAAACCTAAAAAAAACATTTTCACCCAATATCCGAAATTTTCAAAATTTCAAAAGAATATAAAATAAGAAAGAAAAAATGATGAATTTCCTTAAGAATGGATTAAAAAATTGCAATTAAATTCTTTACAATGATGTCAATACAGAAGGGGATAATTGAATATGTATATATATATATATATATATGAAAAATAAAGTTAAACAACCACCGCAGGGTACCA
>CAKNXH010064051.1:25285-46342 GCA_932178445.1 Andricus quercusramuli | reverse complement strand
TGAAATTCCGTGAATTCCCTGAATTCCGTCAACTCCGTTAATTCCATGAATTCCGTCCATTCTTTGAATTCCATGAACTCCTTGAGTTCAATGAATTCGTTAAGTTCCATAAATTTATTAAATTCCATAAATTCCTTGAATTCCGTAAATTCCTTGAATTTCATTTACGGTTCAAAAACCGGTACCGACCATTTTTTTTACTTGTAGTGACAGTTTATACACTTCTTATTTGAAAGTCTTGAAATTCCAAATAATTCAATCTATTCAAAAGTGTTCAGGGTAATTCAAAAATGTTAAAGTAATTATTTCTACAGAACTAGAAGGAATTCTGCGAAATTCTCAGAATTCAGGAGGATTCTACAGATTTCAAACAACGCGTGCATTTTAATTTAATTGCCGAGCAATGTTTTCTAATTTGGTTGTCACGAAAAAGATACTATTTAATTTTCAAATCTCGTTTAAGTGTGAAGTTGCACCAAAGAGTCAAAACCTCCTATAAAAATAAACGGACCGGAAATTATACGTTCTGAACTTGTATTCTCACACACTCTTAGCGATGGCACATGAACTGTCGGCTAGCTAACGCATTTTTCTGATTGTTTAAGCTTTAATTGCTAATTACTCGGCAATTATGCATTCAATCAAATTTTTTTATTGATTATTTTCTATTCAGTTTTTCACAAGGAATCAGAAAATACAAATATGTATTTTGAATACACGGACACCCTGTATAATATATATTCCCGATTTGAATACATTTCTAAGAAAATTACTTACATTTTTTAAAATAATCAAATCATAACATTCAAATTGATATCTGGCGGAAATCTTTATTTAAATTTCTCAATTTTTAAAACTACACTCAACTCCCGATATAAGAACGGTTTCGGGCATGAATTTCCTTGATCCTAAATCGGGGAAATCCAAACGTAAGCAGGTCGGGCCGCGTGAACCATTTCTCTTGGATTTGTCCACATGGCACCCCTGGCGGACCGGCCGAACGCAAACATTACGCTACAGCGTAATGATAAAGTAATGGTAAAGTAATATGGCATTATAATTGATAAAAGAAGAAAAATTAATATGTAAACTGTTGCGAATTATAATAAAACGTTGAAATGGTCATGCCGTAATTGCAACAAGTTGATTTTGCTGCGTTAAAAAATAAAAAAACATATTGACCGTCATTGAAGTCGGGCCCCAGCATATTGGCAACCCGCTAACACGGCTTCAAGTGGTTTGCCAGTCTGCAGCGGCCCGACTTGAATGACAGCCACTTTGTTTTTTTTTTATTTTTTTAACGCTGAGAAAGCAACTTGTTGCAATTACGGCATGACCATTTAACGTAAATTTGAACGTTTTATTATAATTTCAACAGTTTACATATTAATTTTGTTTCTTTTATCAATTATAATGCCATATTACTTTACCATTACGCTGTAGCGTAATGTTTGCGTTCGGCCGGTCCGCCAGGGACAACATGATACAACTAGTGCGCTCCTTATCCGATTCATCACGCTTGACTGACCACCGTCTCTCTCGTTCCCGCGAGTCCCCTAATCATGAAACTGTCGAGGGCATCAATTATAGAAATATAGTAAACTGGGGGTTATTATAATGGGAGTTGTCTGTACTTGGATTTAACGCATACATGAGATCATATACATTATAAAATACGAGGTATTTTTAAAGATATTTCTATTCTGCATATAAAGTGCTCAAATTTTACAAATAATTATTAACCGTTACCTATACAATTGCTTCATTTGATCCACAATTAGGTACACTTCATGAATCATTAATAGTTCGTTAATGTCGTCTTTTCTGCTGAAGTAGTATTACAATTTGTAAAAACAGATCTTTAAACAAATTTAGTGCAGGTGTCGTATGAAAAAGGATCATTTTGTGCGTTAAGTGCTACTTTAAATTTGACTACGAATTATTTTATTGTTGGTATACAGGGTGTCCCAGACTCAAGTGTCCAGACTTATATGGCTGCATAAACATTAAAAAAATAAATTGAAAATTCCTTTTCCAAAAATCAGTTAAAGTTTTAGTTCTTGAGTTATTTAATATTTAAGCTGGACCAATCAGGAGCGCCGTATAAACAGCCGTGTGTCCGTGAACCAGATTTCAACGCAGTGTTATCGAAGGGAGCACTGAGATGGGGTTGGGGAGGAGAGAACAGCAGTCATTACACTACGTTGGACTGCCGCTCACGTACACACGACTAATTATACCGCGCTCCTAATTGGTCCAGGTTAAATGTTTAATAACTCAAAAACTAAAACTTCAACTGATTTTTGGAAAATAAATTTTCAATTTTTTTTTTTTAATGTTTATACAGCCATATAAGTCCGGACACTTGAGTTATGGGGACGGCGATTTGTCAAGCTCAGCTTAGAGGGCAGCACCGTGAGTGGACCTTGCACCTTGTACGCAGGCACAAGGCATTATGTATCTACAGTTTCCTTAGTTTTTCGTTATTTGGAAAGCGATTCGCTTCTTTCTTTTTACACCCAATTGCCGCAAGCACACCTGGCAATTCGAAAATAGTACTTTAAGCCAACAGCTCAACGCTGCGTTAGGAAGGACACATATAACTCGAATAGCAGAAGTTGGAACCGTTATCTTGTGTATCTCCACGCGCAATAGCGACCCTAGCGGCCACAAGCGTCAGTCGCCGTCCCCATAGAACGAAAGCCCTGGAACTCATCGTGTGCGCAAACAATCATCGAAGGTAGAAAAAACACGTTTTTTGCTTATTACAGTGAACCTATTTATCTGACCAAAACTTAAAAATTCATGTTTCAGAAAGATCTAAAACATGACAACTTGCCATTTTAAAAAGTGCGCAGAACTTCAGTTCAAATTAATTATTAGTTTTCTCAAAAAGTGAATTGTTATTAAAAAATGGACGTTTTTTCAACGAAATTCACACATGTTTGATCGATAGGATATCAACTAAAGTGAGTGATTTTGCCATAGAAGAGTTGTACACCAAGTACACTTAACGGCAAAGCGACTTTTTATAATTAAATTGCATAAAAATGATATCGAAGATATGCTTAGTTTTTTTTCTTATAACAAATGAAATAAATCAGTGAAATTGTGTTTCATAAAGCTCAAGGCCGTACTAAGCACACTGGAACTTGGATTTAAGAACGGTTTCGAGCACGGATACTAAATTCATGGAATCCAAACGTAAACATTTAGGGCTGCATAGACCATATTTGTTGGATTTGGACGCATGCTGACAGCTGCCGAAACTAAAACGCTGAAGGTACGGCTTTCAAACTGTTTGTCACGCATGACTGAGCACCGCCTCTCTTTCGGACCCGCGGTCCCACATCACCAAAATGCCGAGGAATGAAATATTACGAACCCTAATACCACGGAACGTGTCAAACTTTCGCCGCTTGAGAACGTTCCGCTAGAACGTTCCAAACAAAAATTACCGTTATTGTTATTATAATACATAAATATCGCGTGAGCCGTAAGAGATAGGTCAAAATCGACATTTTACACATTGCTGGAACGATCAGCTGAAATGTTTCGAAGATTCCCGCGAACGTACTCTGCTATCAGGGAATGTCGTAAATCCTGCTTTCTTAAATCCAAGTTTCAGTATATATAAGAAGATTTCTATGATATTAATTATCATGAAATTTACCAAGCGATGCATTGTAATTTTATTTGTTATAATCATGTCTGATTTACGGAAAAGGATAAGCCCAGTCTGTAGCGACGGAGACAAAAAACCTTTTTTGCCAAATTCAACGATTGTTTACACATAAGATGGGTCCCAGAAATTATACTCAAATATAAAGGCTTTCGTTTTACATGCTAACCCTACCAGAATCCGAAGTCAAATTTCAGGTATCAATTAACGTACAATTTTTCATAGGGCACCTGGAATATTATTGAAATACACGGCATTTCTGAACATCAGAGTACCTAAAATTTTTATATTACGTAACCATACATAATTTTTCAGCTTTAAATATAATATAACTGACAGCAAAAAAATGATATCTATTTACAAAAAATAGAAGGCCGAATTGGAAATAAAGTATGCTTTCTCGATTTGTTTATTCACTAAAAACGATCACCCCCCCCCCAATGCTTTCGACTATTTGTAACGCCGTGAAAAATGATTTTAGCTAAATCAAAGTGTACCGCTATTACTTATAATAATCATTTCACTTTCAAAATAAAATCATCAAAAGAACGTAACGCAGTCTTTTTTTTCATTATTTCAAACTAAATTTCCATTATCTATGACTCGAGTATCTTTCTTTTCCCATTCGTGACACTCGTGATATGTGTGAAGTGTTCTCTAAGGTAATGCCTCTTCAATGCTGTCTCTAAAATAAATTTACTGCCGCAAACTGTACAACCATAGGGCCGGTCGAAATCGACTTTCGGCTCATGCCTTCGAAGATGTTCATCAAGTCTCGAACATATATCAAACCTCATTTCACACTTGTCACAAGCGAAGGCATTTTTTACTCCCCTGTGCTTGTCCATGTGACACTTCATCGTATATTTCGTCTTAAGCGTGGCGTGGCATATCTTGCATTTCAATGGTTTCTCCAACTTTTCGTGAACATCTTCAGTCTTTCCAGTTGTTCCATGCATGACTATGTGCTCGTAAATGCTTTCCTGAGAAGCAAAATGATCTCCACAAATATTGCAAATGTACTTTGATTCTCGATGTGTATTCCTCATGTGATTTTTTAAACTTTCGTCTGTCTCAAACTCCTCATTACATTGTTTGCACGAAAGCTTGTGTGCGGATTTTAAATGAGTCATCAGCGTCGAATTCGTGTTGAATTGTTCCCCGCAGAATCTACACTTCAGATCGTTGAGGTCGAAAATCCGTTGCTGCGTACGTTTATTTTCCTCATAGCCTTTCTGGATATGATTGCGCATATGTAACTTGTACATCTTGTCACTGCTGAACTTATAGCCACAAATGCTACAAACTGTTCTAGTTGAATTAAAACTAGTGCTCATATGTCTCTTTAGATGCAATTCATAACTCTCTACCGTTCCAAAATTGAGATTACAAATTGCACATAGAAACTTGTTATCAACTTCATGCCTCGTGTAGGAGTTCTTTGATTCATCATCATCAGGATGCTCCTTATATATGTGATTAGTCACTCCATATTTTGTGGAAAATACTGCTGCGCAATTCTCGCACACGTACATTTTACTTCTCTCCGCAAGGACCTTTTCAATTTCTTCTTTTAAATATGGGTCAGATTCTTCTGAACTCTCATCAGAGACGTCGACTAAATCATTGGTGTCTTTACTCTCTTCTCCATTGTCAACCTCTTCCTTGCTTTTATATTCGGATTTTGACTGATCAAGTCTGGCCGAGATTCGCGCTTCGTTTTCCTTCTGATTGTCAAGAATTTTATGTTTGGAGCTCGGGCCCTCTTCAATATCAACGATGGGAATTACTTTTTCTTCTTTGATCGGGACATCTACAAAGCTTATTTCGGTTTCAGTCTCTATCTCAAGATTCCCGCTTTTGTCAAAATCGTTCTCTCCTGTAGTTTTCTTTTCTTTCACTTGTATATTTTGCACTGGTGGTGTATTTTCTATCTCGATACGAAAGGGTTTATTGATATACCTGTCAGCTATTACAGGTTTATGCCTTTCCATATGATCTTGAAAATCTTCCTGTCTCCAAAATTTATCACCGCACGTGTCACAAAGAAAAAGTTTATGGATATTAAAATGCAAAAGCAGTTCATCTTTTTTGGGAAAGGAAAGTTCACAAAGATCACATTTGAAATCTTGTTTGGCAGTCCTTCTCAGAAGACTGACTTTTCGAAATTTTCTAGGCGAATCTTCAGCTTCATCAACATCTTTATGTTTCATTAGGTTTGAGGGACTCTTCTCGCTAGTAGATGGGAAAGCTTCAGTTCTTAAATTCATGATTTCAATGCCTGGAGTTTTGGCGGCGTGCATTTTTAAATGGGAAAGATATGCTATGGCACTGCTGAGCATGGCGTTGCATACTTTGCATTTATATTGTTTAGTTTTTGGCTCGTTAACTATGTCTGGAGAAGTTTCAACAGCCATGTGTTCTTTCTCTATATGCTTCATCAAAAACGCTGTGCTAATAAATATTCGACCACAATGCTTACACGTGGTTCGGAATTCATCACTGAGTGGATCATGTTCAAGGACATTGGTCGTTTGTTCTTTTTCGTTGCTTACTGTAGCAAATTCTTTGAAATCGATGAACGATACCGGATGAGGCAATGTACTTTCTCCAAAATTTCTGTAAAGAACGAAAGTTGGGTAAAATACTTCATTTAATTTAATTTGGGGGAATCAAATAATAAATAAAGAATCATTATGAAAGAATATTTAAAAACAGGGTGACCGCAAAACTTAACTTTCAAAATTACCATACTTTTCCCTGCCCATTAATATTTAAGGTCGATATTCGACTCTTGTATCACTGACGAACACAATTCTCTCATTCCCATGTTTTCCCTGATTTGCGACCACCCTGAAAAATAGTACCAGATAGTACATTGTACATCACGGAGGGAAATATGGCATTGTTGCACCTCGCGTGTTTGCAATAATTAGCTTCGGCTCGCGCGTATGCAAAATTTTAATATAAGAAAAATATGTGGGTTACGTATAGAGGGACGAATACCTGGAATTTTAAGCCCAAAGAGAACCCTTTAGGTGAACGAGTCGCCCGCCGAGGCATTTTTGAAAATAATAATTTTGAGGCTGACTTATAAAACGCGAATATCTCCTAAAGTACAGGGAGAAAATCTTTTGGGTAGCTTTTATCATATTATATGGATGTGATGGAATGAGTGACAAGTAAGGTACAACGTACCTTACGTTAGTAGGTTATTTATTAAGAGGGGCAAAAATATTTTAGTGAAAGAAAGGGGCATAGTTACTTTGAAATATGGTAATTCCTAGTGGCTCGAGCAAACTCGAGAGATTCAAGACTGCCAAATATAAATCGTAGAATTTTATAGAATTAAGAGAATTTTGACTATACTCGACGACAACGCACTCCTTGAGTATCGCTGACCAATTTATATCGCTTGCAAATTAATAATATTACTTACAAATATATATATATATATATATATATATATATATAATATTTTAACATTATTAATAAACGTGATTCTGAAAATTTAAAAACTATATAATTCTGAAGTTGAATCCGTACCTCATTCAGTTTATGAGATACATTAAATTTATTTCAATTTTCAACGTTTTAAAAAAAGTTTTAGATATCTGAAATCGACGAAACATACTGAATTTCTACCTTTCGCAACAGTAATTTCAAAATTGAAAAAAAAAATAACAAGAAGTTATAAGAATAACTTTTTTTTTAATTTTCCTATTTTTCTTTTCTATTTTATTAGTGCAGTTCCCAAGCTGGGGTCCTTGGCCAATCCAAGGCGTTACGCACCGTGCTGACGGATGAATGGTACCCAGGAATGGAATCTTAAAAGTGTGCCTCTAGGTCCTCTAGGATACCGGGCGACCTCCCACAGCAATATTTCCTTAACCCTATAAGCTGGGCAGGGATTGGTCAAATACCTCCTAGCTAATCGTGAGGCAAAAAAATTAGTTTTTTTTTAAACAAACCCAAAACACCCAGGGGAAGTCGTTAACTACCCCTCTAACGAACATATCTTCTCCCGAGAAGATGGGAATTACCGATGGAACACTAAAGCATACTTCGGAAATACAAAGTGGCGGAATAGTTGGAGTAACCATACTGGCGAAGCGGGAGGCAGGGACTTAAATGAACCAATGTACGATGTTATTTACTGGATGAAACCAAGACTAGTTAAATTGTCGAGAGCTGCAAGGAAGAGGTTAGGACGCCATCTGTTAAACCAATCAGACGCAACAACCAATCAAATGCGAACTCCAAAGAGGCCCCATTCTAATAGCAGCACTCTAAATAAAGTCCGAAAACAGAAGAAGGAGCGGCTCAGAGATCGAACAGAACCATATAGTCAGTCGCGTCAAAGTCAACTGAAGATGGCCATAGTCGTCAAGGGGTTTACTACAACCAAACTTATTGGTGACCAAGTTAAAGCAATTGGAGAGGCATTAGAAAAGAAAATCGACGGAGTGCAATCAGGAGAAGTCATACCAAGATTTGTATATTGCCATTTCAACAATGATGCCTTCATCGTTTCTGTTCGGACAAAGTGTCCCGAACTTGGCTCGTTGAATCTGTAAGCGTGAGCGAAGATCAAAGTGATCGACAGAAAAGACCTCCCAAAGCCACTTAAACTTTTAACCTGGATTCTCGGCATATTCGTGGAATTAATGGCAGCACTTAATATATAGAAGTCCAGAATCCCACATTGAAGACAGGATCGACTGCAGGCCGCACTATGGGTTAAAGAGGATTAACATGAAAATCCTCTCAGAAACGAAAAGCATACCAGAAGACAACAGCCAGGATTCGTCTTCGGACGAAGTGGAGGAGACAACTGAAAGTTGGAACAAAGAGCTTTTGCCTTAATACAAGAAGCTTGGTGCTACAAGGCAAAAGTTGCAGGCATAAGCAATAAGAGCGGATCCTTCATTTATGATGAATCCTTTGAAATACCTAGAGTAGCATTTTATGTCAGAGGCAGTGGCGGATCCAGAAATCGTGGGTCTCTTTTCAACCCGGAAGAAAGAAGGTAGGTTGGATGGGGCCAGCACCCCTCTATCCTACCTTCTATACTTTGCGTTGGAAAAAGACGCACCATTTGTGGATCCGCTGCTGGTCAGTGCTGGTCTTAAATTTATTGGTTTAACAAGGTTTTGTTCCAGAGAATTGGTAGCATTACCATATAGGAGGCAGGCGCCAGCCTATGGTGATTTGCTCGGTGTACCTGCCATTTGACTCACACGACCCACCACTCTCCGAAGAGTAGAGAAATTTGATGGACTATACTGCTACGTGAAAGAATGGCCACTGCTCATCAGATATGCTGCTAACGTGCATCATTCGACTTGGGACAGTAAAGAAACCAACAAACGGGTTGTGTTTTTGTTAGATTATCTATTCACTACTGATTTAACTTTATAGAATAAGATGAATACACCTAACTTTGTGATGAATAAATATCACGAGCTAGATTTCACCATATGCTCGATAAGTATTAGCGAAATGTTCAACGGGTGGCATGTGTCGTCGGATACGTCCCTATCGGATCATAGACAGATATGCTTCTCCTTGGCAGCTGATAGACCTGAGATGCTATGCTATACCATGCAGAATCAAGTCTATTGAACAGATAGAATGTGCTGTCGATTGAAAAGGAAAAAAAAGGAATGAATATGGCGTATAAGGACAATTGTACTCTTCGTGTTAAGAAAACACAAAGGAATATTCCGTGGTGAATTCTAATCTTGAAGGCGGGCGATTGACTTCCCTGCCGACCGGATCTATTTCCTCTCTTACTGCTCCCTCTCAAGCAATGTCCACCCTACTCTCCCCCACCCTTTTCATTTTTCACACAATTCTGGGGGTAGATTGTAGAGCATTAACCTATTATCTATTAGTTTCATTTGTAACTCTGAGAGAGGATGTCATCTGTCAACGTATGAAACTTTGAATGAGCTAGGTTAAGGAGGAATTAGTTATTCATAATTATGAGTTTAGTTTTCATAAAAAACTTGCGGGTGGGAAATCTCCATGATTTTCGTTTTATTTACGTTAATTTTGAGGTAAATGTTCTTCATGCTTGTATTTAGCTTGCTCAACATTCTTTGCAAGTCTTGATTGATTCTGCTATAACAATCTTGTCATCTGCGAAAGCTAACCCACGTACCTTCACTGTTTCGAGATCTACACCTTCTTCGTCGAAGAGGGCCGTTCTTAGACACTTATCCATAAATATGATGAATAGCCATGAGGACATAACGCATCCTTGTTCAACGCCTTGCATAATATCGAACCAGTCACTCAGTTTCCTATTGACCCTTACACTCGCTTTGCTACCTTCATATATTATTTTTATTGTTTGTAGGAGCCATCCATTGACTCCGCACTCTTTGAGGACTTCCCAAAGTTTACTTCTATCCACCTTGTCAAATGATTCTTCTAGGTCTACAGATGCACAAAAAACTTTCTTTCCTACTTTCAAACTTTTTTCTGTGATCTGTCTTAAACTAAATATCTGATCTGTACCTGATCTTCCTGGCATGAATCCACTTTGGACTTCCCATATCTTTTCTTCTATAATTTTCATTACCCTAAGAATAAGTATTTTTGAGTATATTTTACTTACTGTACTTAATAAGCTGATACCTCTGTGATTATTGCAGTTGCTTTTATCTCTCTTTCTTTTGTATATTCAAACGATAATCGCTTTTCTCTAATCGTCTGGGACTTTTCCCATCTCAAATTGGTTAAACAATAAATATAAAACTAAAATGAAACAATTCACTCCTCACATTCATAAATCAAGCCAAGGGGTTCAGAAAATAACATTAATTCGCGATATTACAAGATAATGAATTGTTCAAACAAATGAAAAGTGTTTAAACGATACGAAGTACCATGGAAAAAGTAAAATTTAGGTTAAAATTTGGATACTTGTAAACTGGCAAAAAGTAAGCAAACAAGTTAGTAAAAAAATACACTCTCCAAGTTCATTGAATAGACCATCGTATTAATAAGTTTTTTTCAAAGTTAAAAAATATGAAAAAATGTGATAAATAAGGGCAATATTCCGAAAAATCCTTATTGCACTTGCATGGGGTAGTTTTTGGGGCACCATAAAAGGGGCTCGGGGGATTTGAAATGAAATGTTAATGATTGATTCGTATGCGTTGAAAAGATTTCATGAGAATATAACAGTGTAGCCTATACTTTATCATACATTTTCATGTTTTGGACGGAATTCACAAAAATGTGTTGTTTCCCCATGTTATTCTTATGGGAAACTTCAGGGGTGAACGGAATCTGAACACCTATTCACCTTTTTTGGGAACCTAACAAAATTTCGGGGTTGGGGGTGCCGTTAAAAAAATTCGAAACTTTTTTTTGAACCATCCAAATAACACGGAACGTTCCTTGCCGTCCCACTGGAACCTGCCGGAGACTTATACCTATCTACGGTTTACGAGATATTTGTTGCTAAAAATAACAATAACGGTAAGACCCAGTGAGAAGTTCCGAAGGGGCGAACATTTGATATTTTCATGAAAAATTCCATGCCACTAGGGTAGGTATCCAAGATTTAAAGTTTAATAAATTAAAAAACTCAACAGAATTGTCGGAAATTCACCCAAATGTAAACTCCGTCTGCAAAAAGAAAATTTCGGGGAAACTTTTTGAACGAGTTTTTATTACGTAAACACATATTAAATTAAAAACGTCTATTATGGAATCATAGTTTTTGAGATAAGATTTTAGAAGGAAGTGATCAAAATATTCATGTGGGGAACAGAGAAATGTGTTTTTTTGGGTTACTTAGACTTAATTAATCAATTTTTACAATAAAATACATTATATTTCGCTTGTGATACAAGTCAATCTGATCAAGAAGAATAATTTTACCAAGCTTTAGAATGATTGAAAATGTATCCTAAATCTTATTGCTTGGAGAAGCGAAAGTGACATCTTTATGGAGAATTACTCATATACACGATAATAATAGCACACGTATTTTTCCCGAAAGCCAAATTAGCCAAATTATACATGTAAAACCTTCCATAAGGGCCTTTTCATGCGGTCGCTCCGAGGGGGATCTTGCGGTGGCTATTTAACCAATTTTGCAAATATATAATTTGGTTATATTTGGTATTTGAAAAGAAAAAAAAAACAATTTTATAACTTTTCTGTAAAATTACAAAGTTTTTCTTTTATTGCTTTTCGTAGTTAAGTATTAGAACAGTAGAATTATTAACTAACATTTCTTATTTAATTTTTTTGTGAGATATCGAGAAGTTTAAGAATCTGTGATAGTTTTAATTATTTATCACGACAGTAAAAGTACGAGATATCGTTCTTTCTTTTGTTGGCTGAGTTTCAGCATTTCATACAATCTTTTGACGCTTCGACGGTGAGCTCGTACAATCATATTGGTTTTGTATTGACTCCTTGATGTAGACCACTGCAATGCTGTTAGACTTCCACTCGCTAGAGTGGCGTTTCAAAGATATATTCGTCCCGAAATCAGAGCGCAATTTTGCAGAGGTACGACGAAAGGCATGTCCTGTGTAGTTCTCTGGATCCTTTAAATTTAAAAAAGTCGCAATTTGTTTCGGCATACTCGAGAATTTGTGTATTCCAATGACCTGAGCAGTACATCTTCCTTTCTGATAGTTTAGGAAAAATCTTTTAGTTCCCACGATTGCGGGACGAAGGGCTTCATATTTTCTTACGGTTTCAGTGAAATCCTGATTGATGACAAAAGTTCTAGGTTTCTTGGTTTCCGCGCTTGGAAGATGGACAACAATCAGATCACCCTGTTTGACCACGTCCTCAAGTTTAATACTGACTAATTCGTTACTCCGACATGCACCACAAATTCCAAAAATTAGAGCGACCTGTGAATAACGTGTTCGTTACATGTATATACCATAAGGTAAAACTCATACTAGTCATAACGACGCGTGAGTGCTGGTAAGACACTAATAGATGGCGCATAAGCCTCTTTCGCACTCATGGATATGACTGGTATCAATTTGGAATTTCAATATATATAAAAACATCAATTACAAAATGAAAGTTGAAAAGTATTACAAAGATTGTTGTTGTTACAAGCTGATTTAGGATAAATTTCTGGCGGAAATTAAGAAAAAGTACGACACAAAATTAAAAAATAATTAAACCATTGAATTTTTACAGGCACATTTGGCATAATACTACTTACATCAGTTTAAATGTGTGTTCCGAAATTTAAATCGATTCACGCGATCGAAAATTTCACTTGTACATTATGTACGACTTTCTAAATACATGTTTTATTTGATAACAGTAGAATTAAATATAAATATACAAACATGGAATAGTTACTGAAGTTCTAAACGCTATGTGTTCGGAGCAGTTAGTTTAAATTTGAGCATTTTCCGTGTCAACTTGACAAAATTATATTTTCTTACACCAGCAACAGAAAATCAGAGGACATATATTTTACTTCTAACAACTTAGCCATATTACATTTTAATCTCTGTCTATTATCTTTCCGTTCATTGCTGTGAAAACATAATTTGTGCTCAGTTTTAAGTTTATTATGCTCCCCCTGGCAGCAACTACCGTCCATGAAAATGACACTGGTTCCCAGTAGAACAACGTTAAATTACCCCTCTGGCTTGATATATTTAGCGGCTGGATCTTATGACGTCCGGAGTTTACAAACCATAGAAAAACGCGAATTATATGCCCAAAACTGAATAAATTGAACTGTCCCTTCGAGAATATGTTCATATGTCTACTTCCTTTAAGGGGGTCATCCCGTGTGACGGTTTCAAAAAATCGATTTTTTTTGTTCTTGCATAAATCTAATCTAGAGCATGTATAGAATATATTGGTTAAGTAATTTTCCGAAATTCGAAGTCGTTGGAAAGTTACAGCATTAAGAAGTTAAGGTGTTTAGAGCGCGCGGCCGACAGCTCCACGGGGCGGAAAACAAGAGCTACTGTGTACCTTCAGATTTGTACCACTGCTGGCCTGAAAGTCTGAAACTCAAATTGAATTTAACGGTTCCTTAGTTTTAAATTACAGTCTGCGGCGTAACAGCTATAACACCCGAAATTTCAAACGCGTTTTTCTCTAAATTACATTTTTTAAACTGGCGACCATGATTTCTCAAAAACGGTTCAATCGATTGCTTTCAAATTTTAATGATACATTCAGCACACGTACGGCTATCGCCGGAACTAGGATTTAAAAAAAATATTGAACCATTTTTTTTTCATAAAAAAAATAGTCGCGAAAAATCGTCAAATTTTGGGTCCTAATGTTTAAAAGCATATCAAAAATTGAATTTTCAACATTTTCAAAAAATCCTAGTTCCGGCGATAGCCATCCACCTATAGATTAACATCCAATTTTGTTTTTTGATTTCGGATAAGCCACTCTGACAAAATCATGATCGCCATTTAACTACCTTTTCTTTATATGGTTGCCATTCGCTCAATGAAACTCGCGATCAAGATCATATTTTTGCATATAAAAATTCAGAGTCACTACTAAAGACTGAATAAATATATGGTAAAAATTTTGAAGCTCTGTTTTTTTTTATTTCGCTAAAAAAATGTGCAAACGGGATTGTCACACGGGATGACCCCCTTGAAGAATTATAACGTTGATATTGCTTCATTAGCTAAAAAGTGCCCAATTTGTCCTTTGACAGATTTGATCTTCCAATCTGCCGGCGTCGAATAAGGTATCTGCAAATAACATGCTTGCCATCCCGGTTATACTCTATTCGTTTGGCGTCGTTCCATGGGCGAAGCACTAGCTCACGGCCCTCGATATAGCTACGCGTACGATCATGAAAAATAATTTGCACATCAACTCGTCCGTTCCGCAAATGGAAGAGATCCCCTCCAGAAAATGTTCGGACATTACGAGATGATTGCCAACGGAGCGTTTCTTTACGAAGCCACGGAAGTCGCGACCGAGGCCCTTGAACTGGATCTTAACATCAGAAGTGAGGAAAGCTCCATCTAGATGTCTCACTTCTAAAAGATCAACAACTTCCTAGAACAGCTCCTCAACAAAAAAAATATACGGAAACTTTAGGAAATGTGAAGGATCAATCCTTATCGATTGAGCTAGCGTTTTCTTTCCACAAATCATTTGGACTTAATCCGAGCACAGCGGGTTTCATTTTCGCGTGCCAGGACAGTGTCATTACCACCTTAGTATACCACAGGCGCATTTTGCGTCCAGAAGTTCCCAGCGTAAGATGCAGAGCGTATCATGCCTATTCTGAGTACCTAGGACACATAATATTCGGATGCCCCACTCACGCGGAAGCGATGTCTGTCCAAAGACACAATGCGTCCCTAAAAGTGCTTTACCATCTTTGTCGCTCTTACGGTGTTGGCCGCGAACCTGCCCTACCGAATGCTCTGAGCGAGATCCAGTCAATTGTCGACAACGAGAAGTGCCAAATTTATTGGAACTACAAGTTCCGGGCAATAGTCTCCGTTGCACACTCGAAGCCTGACATCGTTCTCTTTGACTTAGAGAAACGAAGTATGTTCGTGATCAAATTCACGGCTCCGGCCGACAACAACATCACAGACAAGGAGAAGGTAAAGGCGGAAAGTTATCGACACCTTATAAGGGAGCTGAGACTAATGCACCCAAAATAATCGGTTGCGAGATGGATGCAAAGAGATGTCATGCTTGGATCGTTCCGTGTCCTTAAAACACACGAGGTTTTCGCCGACCCGTCGTTATAATTCCATCGTGGCCTACGTATGATTAACCGCGGTTCTATTGGGAGCTAGTGTCATTTTCATAGATGGCAATCGCTCTCAGTGGGGCGCTGCGGTGCTTATTTAACCTATTTTGGATCCATATTTGTATATTTTGTGTATGTAGTGTGTATATAATAGTGTATGTATTTGATATTTACCTTCGTTGCTAGAAACTCGTAATCTGGAGCCTCTGTTAAAAATTGGTGCACCTCTTCCGAAGAAAACACATGAGTTTTTTTACTGTGAAATCCAGCAGATTGTTTTTTCAAGTACGCTGTCAAACGAGGGTATGCACCGATGTCAATTTTTTCCTTGATATTTAGCGTCCTTTTGAGCATAGAATAGATCGACCACAGAGATGATGGTTTATATTTCTTGCTCAGTTCGTCAAAATATGCCATCAAAACTGTTTCGAAAGAGGATTTCGTATCACATTTCTTCTTCCAGTCTGCAAATGCGTTATATGCAGATTCATACTGAGCTTTGGATTTTGATGGCAGCAACAAATCATCACTGGAATTTTGTGCTACTATATTTATCTCGGGTGGCGTACACGAAATCAACTCCTCACTACTGCTCCTCTCAATTTTGATTGTTTTATCAGAAAGAGTTTCAGCCTTATTTGTCAGTTGGCAGGTAGGCAGCAAATATCTTGAAATGTCGTGAAATGAGAATGAGGTTAGTTTCAAGCGTCGACTGAGTACAGTATTTCAGACGCGGTGGAAGCGAATACGCATGTGCCAAGTCTGGAGCTGTACAATTTTCGGCACTTTTAACTCCTAGGAGTTAAAAGTGCTCTTTTTTGTACCGTCCCCCACTCCCCACCACTGATTCTTCTTTACCATCGCAGAAACAGATACTTTGAGTACGGAAAACAGGCAAAAAATGCGTAATATATGCTTCAGTTATATGTATAAAGAGTATTAATACTTCTTCTTCTTTGACGAAGAAGAAGTAATGATACGTTCTCCTACGAAATCCTTCTTGATGAGTGCATAGCCGGATAAAGTCAAGTTGAAACACAGTGCTGATACATTTCTTGAGCCCCCGCCCCACGCGTATACGAAAAATGATAAGAAAATATAATAAAAATAATAGCGAACAAGCGCGGTTGGCGCTCGGATAGGTGACCTTTGTGATTCTAGCTTAGTCGTGTTTTCACTACGTTTAACTACAGTCGAGCGGGAGGTTTGACGCTAAGAATAGATGTGGGCTGATCGCCTGCGCTCGGGAGTTTTCGTTTTTTTGCAGTTTTCCACGCTCCTGGTCAAGTGTTCAGACAAATCCAGGCGTTTCTAATAAAATCCGACTGTAGACGCTTAGAGAATTTTGAAGATTGAAAAATGCCAGGGGATTAAATACATCAGGCATTTGGAAGCTTATTATGAGAGTTGGGGTAATTGGGGTTTTGGAAAGGGATGTAGGCCCAAAGAGTTTGTATATGCGAGGGGATTTTAAATATATAAAATCCCAAAAAGCAAGGCCAGGACTGCAGCCCCCGTCCCCTGATCTGCTGATTAGAACTACACTTTAATTATGTTATTAAAGTAGATTAAAAAATGACGTAAAGGCCAAAAACCGCACAAATGCTTGTAAAAGTTGAATAGGGGAAATCTCCTTACAGTGGATGGCAAAAATTTATAAACTATAGTAAACACAAAGTATGATATTCTGAAGATATAAATTGAAGAGCTCTTATGACCCAAATTGAGTTGATATATTCAGCTATGTAATAAGATTTCAGTAAAAATTAATTCATAAGCCAATGAAAAGGTTTTGGTATTATTTTGAGTGGTTGCAATTTTGTCCACTGTTGGCAGGTTTGCCCGATAGAGGGCAATCGACTCTACACCGCAAAGTAGAATAAAAAAATGTAATTATACGTACCTATAGATTATAGAATATAGTTTATACCTACGCTACTATTAGAACAAACAGAAAAGCGACGTAATTTATATTTCAGAAAATATTAGTGAAAGTATAATGACAGTCAATTCGATCATTTTTGACCAGTGCTCCCAACCTTGCTCCCAAACTGCACGGCGCATGCGTCGGGCAGAATTTCTGATTGGCTGCATAGCGCGCGCTCATTTAAAATGTTTAAAATATGCAAATAAAGTGTTTTAAACAAATAATAATTAGAAAATGCAAAAAAAAACACACATTTTTCATTGCAAAATAAACTTTCGCAGTCATAGATATAATAATAATTTGATTTCAATTATATCATTCAGTTAAAAATGCGTAATTCAAAAATCTTTCACTTATTTTCCATTAAAAGAATTTAAAAATGCAGTTTTAGAGACTTAAACATTTTTTAATTAGAAGCATTTGAAATCGAAATTTTCGGACAAAACTCTTTTTAATTGATTAACTGTGAATATAAATTGTAATGATTTTTAAAATTGAACTGTGCATTAAGGATTAAAAAGTGAATAATAATTAATTTTACAAGACGATTCGAAATCAGTTCAAACTTTCCAGATTTTAACGTTAAAGATTAAACTGTATAAATTGGAAAGTCTTAGTAGTTAAACAAATGTAAACGCATGATCGAAACTTTATAAACTATTTAAAATTGTAAAATAACTTCAAAACAATATATTCATACTTAAACACTTTTATTAAATTTACCATTATTGTTGTAGTCTAAAAGTTGAAACTTTAAAATTTTTTAATTAGGAAAAATAACAATTGCTCAGTACTTATAAATTGTTGACTGTTCATTTAAAATCAGTAGTTATAAATTAAATATTCAAAATCAAACAAAAAACTAAACTTTGAACGTTACAATTTTAATTGTTCTATTTCAAAAAATTTAATTTGCAAGTAAAATTATTGAATTTTGATGTATAATAAATATTGAACACCTATTATTATTCCTAGAAAAAATTCAAGTGAGTTGAATTTAGTTTCAACTTAAAATGATTTCAAATACTTTAAACAAAGTGTCCAGGTACACCGAAAAAATTTGGTTATTCATACTGAAATTTCGGTAAAAATAGCCCACGGCCTAATTGAAAACAAAATATAGATTTGTGCACGTTTCGAACAAAAAATTTGGAAGATTTTTAAGAATTGTGAAAGGCTTCAAAAGAATAAGAAACATTTTCTTAAGATCCTCAGGAAAATTGAAAATGACCTTTTATTTTGAAAAATTAATTTTAAGAGAATATTTAAAAAGATTTAAAGATTTCTGAAATTGTCAAAAATGAATCTGGAAGATTTTAAGGAAATATTTTTGATTTTGCAGGATTTACACGAAATTTTAGGAATAATTCGAATAATTTAAGATGTTTAGGTCTGACAAAATTTCAAAATTAATTCATAATTTGAATCAAGGCTTTCAATATGAAACTTTAAAAGATTTAATGGTGAAATTTATTGAAAAAAATCGCGCATTAAGAGTGAAATTAAAACCTATAACTTTGAATTGAAAGCGTAGAAATTTTAAAGATCGCAAATATATTATTAATAAGTATAATATAATGTATCATCACGATTCTTAAAATTCAATTAATTTAATTTCATGTGCAAAATTAATAATTTTAAAATCAACGACAAAGCATTTCCATACAAGGGGAACAACTTCATGTTGAAACAAAATTTATAAGATGCCAAAATTACGAGCGAAAACATAGGATTTTTAATGAGGACAAAGTGAATAAATAAATTCAAAAATTATTATTATTGAAATTAATTACCCACTATGCGAACCTATCCACTGTAGGGACATTTCCCCTAGTGCTAAAGATAGAAACAATTTAATATGCATGTACATTATAAAAATATATGGTCAAAAAACTCCTTCAAAACATCGAAGGATGGTTAAATATTCGGTAAACCAAGTACAAGATCTGAAAATTTTCGCGTGCGTGCTGCGAAAAAACCACTCAGGTTTTCGTCAGATTCATAATTCGTCAACAAAAAGCATTGTTTAATGTAATATTATAACCACATAATCCAAAGGCAATTATATTGGCCGGAACAGAACATTTTTTCAAAAAATGTTCTTATTGTTGATGTTTTTTTTTGTAATTGAAAAATTGAGTGTTGAAAATTTGTCTTTTTGGGTTAAAAATTCAACAATTTTCATATAATATTCACCTTTTGTTTAAAATTCATATTTTGTTGCTGAAAAGTCAACTGAAATCTTTTTTGGGTGAACCATATTTTTTTCTGAAAATTTGTCTTTTTAATTTAAAACTTCATCTTTTTACAGTATAAATATTCCACCTTTCTTGGACAAAAATGCAACTGTTTTGTTGAATATTCAACTATTTGTGAAGAAAAGTCTATTAAAATCGTTTTGGATGGAAATTCAACTCTTTTTTTTGAAAATTTGTCTTTTGAATTTAAAAATTCACCTGTTTTAGTAGAAATTTCATTTTTCTTGGACAATGCAACTGCTTGGTTGAAAATTTACCAATCTTTTTAAAAATTCATAATTTTTGGTTAAAAATTCGACTATTTAGCAGAAAATTAACTTATAGTTTACAACTCTCATTGTGGTGTTGGAAAGTGAACTGGAATCTTCTTTGAATGAAAATTAGAGTATTAAATTTTTTTTTTTTAATTCATCTGTTTTAAGAGAAATATTTCATCTTTCTGGAATAAAAATGCAACTTCTTGGTTGAAAATTCAACTCTTTTTTGAAATTTTTTTATTTTTTTTTATTTCAAAATTCATCTGGTTTAAAAGAAATTACATCTTTCTTGGATGAAAAAGCAAATGTTTGGTGTAAAATCCAACAATTTTGTTGAAGTCATACTTTTTGGTTGAAAATTCTGCTGTTTTGTTGAAAATGTAACCATTTTGTAGAAAATTTACTTTTTGGTTAAATTTAATATTTTGGTGTTGAAAAGAGAACTGAAAACTTTTCTACGTGAAAATCTAGCTATTTATTTGATTTTTTTTTATAAAATAATACTTTTGGTTGAAAATTCTAGTGTTTTGTTGAAAATTGAACTATTTCGTAGAAAATTTACTTTTTGTATAAAACTCATATTTTGATGTTAAAAGATAACTGAAAGCTTTTGTGGTTGAAAGTTGATCTTTAAAAAAAATGAGTCCATTTTATTGAAAATTCATCTTTTTCAGTACAAATTTCATCTTTCTTGGATAAAAATTGAACTATTTGTTAGGGAATTCAACTATTTCGTCAAAAATTAATCCCTTTTGGTTCAAAAAATTCGTCTTTTTGAATGAAAAATTCAAGTTTGTTCGTAGAAACTTATTTTTTTTTAATTCATATTTTGATCGTGAAAAGTCAACTGGAATCCTTTCTGGATGAAAATTCAACTATTCTTTTGAAATTTGTTTAATCTTTTTTGGATGAAAATGAAACTATTGGGTAGAGAATTCAACAATTGTGTTAAAAAGTCATCCTTTTTGGATAAAAAAGTCCTATTTTTGGATTTAAAATTCAATTTTTTTCGTAGAAACTTATTTCTTGGTTAAAAATTCATATTTTTATCGTGAAAAGTCAACTAAAATCTTTTTCAACAGAAAATTCAACTTTTTTTTGTATTCATCTTCTTGATTTAAGTTTAACTATTTTGTTGAAAATAAATCCTTTTTATTTGAAAATTCTCCTTT
>CAKNXH010064051.1:0-24885 GCA_932178445.1 Andricus quercusramuli | reverse complement strand
GGCCTGTAGGTTCAACAATTTAGGTAGAATTTTCTTTCTTCAGTGAAGAATCTTTATTTGTTGAAAATTCGTCTTTCTGGTTTTAAAAAACTTTTTTTTTTGTATAAATTTAATGTTTTTGATTGAAATATAAACTATGACACTTTTTGTTGGGAATTTATATTTTTAGGTTGAAAATTCAACTATTATGTTAAAAATTTAATTATTTTGTTGAAAATTCAAGTATTTTGTTAAAAAGCCATCTTTTATAGTAGAAAAGACATCTTTTTGTTTAAAATGAATTAACAAATTTTAAAATTTTTAATTTGTATCTGAAATACTGTTTCACTCCTTTTATAAAAGATTCTACGTTAAAAGTATTTTAAGATTAAAATGCGGGTATTTGGATATTAATGATTACCGACACTTTTTCTAATTGTCAACTTATTTTCACACGAATAGCTACATCGAGTTGAAAATTTGGGATAATGAATAAGAATCACTGAGAAAGGCGGCTCTGGTCCTAAATTGTAATAATCATAGAAAAAGTTTTTTTTTGTAAATTTTTTTTTGCTTTTTTCATGATTATTACAATTTAGGACCAGAGCCGCCTTTCTTAGTGATTCTTATTTATTATCCCAAATTTTCAACTCGATAAGGCAATTCGTGTGAAAATAAGTTTACAAACAATTTTGATGGTAAGTTACGAAAAATATAATTTCCTTACGAGCGCAAAAAGAGGATAATATATTATTTTCAAAAAATTATCATCATATATTATTATCAACATTTTTTATTGTATTTCTAAGCGACGAAGACACGCTACTTGCAGAATTTATGCGACTTGAAACTAGACCGGGTGGCTGCAGCCCGGCATACAAATTAGCTAGCGTGTTGCGCTTACAGGCGCAAAAAAAAAAACACTCAAATTGCAATTACAGAAAAAAAAGAATTTTTTTCGAAACAATCTCTGTGTTCCGAACGGTATAATTGCCTTTAGATTAAGTGGTTGAAATATTACATTAAACAATGAATTTTTGTAGATGTATTGTGGATCTGGCGAAAACCCGAGTTGTTTTAAGAGCTTTAAAGCACCTTGCATGAAACGAGGTGTCGATTTAAGGCGCTTCGTCAGGCTTGATTTTTAGCCCATGTATTATAAATGACATGTTTCCTCCTACAAAGATGAATTTTTCGATGTAATATTTTAACCACATAATCTCAATAGCATAATACACAACAAGAAAGTCTCCTTTTTTGAAAAATGGTCTTGTTTTTTTTTTTTTTTTTTAAATTAATCGGAAATGTGCTTCATTTATGCGCCTGGAAACGATTAATCCGCCGCCGGGAAATTACCCACGGTGAACCAAAAACAGGCGCTCCGAATTTGAAGACCACAGCACGATATTATAGCCTGAAGTTTTTCGACGATACTTGAATCCAGGGCGTCGGTCGTAACTCATCCGACCTTCCCATTGTTAAAGCGTCACATGATTCGAGCCGCTTGAAGCAAATTGATAATTATTAAAATATTCAGAAATTGAATTTTAGTATGCTGCATTAGGTTTATTACATAATGACGAGACGATTAAAAAAAAGATAGACAAAAATCGCTTAACCCATTCAATTTCTGTTAGGAGTTTTTGTTATTTTGCATTTTGTTTAAGATTACCTTCAATATTGAGAATATTGACCAATTTTCCTAATCCTTTTTTCCCACTTTTTTTCAATTATATCATTTTCAAATTTTATCAGCTAATAAAAATTTCATCGATGAGATTGTAACAGTATTCATTGTCGGCGGTGATTTACTTTAGTCTTTATCGAAAGACAAAAGCAGATTCGATGAGATCAGATCATTGCACATTGGAGTAATTAATTAATTACTCAATTGATGATTTATCAATTCATTATTGCTTCCTCATAGATGGGGGTTTGTAATGACCTAAATTTTCAAATATACTTTTTTGACATATTTTGATATAATTCGACCCCAGGAGGTCGGAAATTAAGTTTTTAAAAAGTGTCCGTGTGTGTGTAACTTTTTTGTCTTTACCATATCTCGGAAAGAAAAAGAGCTATGATCATAAAATTTTGATGAAGTGTAGCTCGGATTGATATCCAGGTCGAATAGGTACTTTGTACTTTTATGAGAGGATATCTTGAATTATTTTGTTGAAGAATTGTTTTTACTCGTTTTTTTTTGTTCAAAATTTATTTTGTACACTGAAAACGTAATTTCAATTTTTTGTTGATTATTCACATTTTTCATATTTAAGATAATAATAAAATAGATCAAAATTGAAGTTTTTTTTTTTTTATTTTAAATTAAAATTGAAAATTATTTTATCTCTTTCGTTGAATGCTTCTTAAAAATTCGTCTTTTTTTTATAGAAAACTAATCTTCTTCCTTGAAATTTAATCTTTTTTGGTTAAAAATGCAACTATTTGCTTAAACATTAATCTCTCTTATTCAAGAAATCAACTATTTAGTTGAAAATGTGTCTATTTGGCTGACTTAAACTATTTTTTATTTAATATTAACATCTTTTTTGTTTGAAATATGAACTATTACATGTTTCGTTGAGAAGTCATTAGCTCTTTGGGTTCATAATTAAACCATAGTTACAACTCTTATACTTTTTATACTTTTCTTTAAACTTTATACTTTCAACTTACAATAATAAGTTAAAAGTTTAAAATGCATTTTTTTTGTAGAAAATTAATGTTTTGAGTTGAAAATTCATCTTTGTACGTTCAAATTCAACTATTAGTTTGAAAATGTAAATATTGTATTAAAATATCAACTATTCAGGTTAAAACGTCAACTATCTTCTACAAAGTTCGTCTTCTTGGGCTTGAAAATTCATCTATTTTGGCATACAATTCAACTGTTTCGACGAAAATTAACTTTTTTGTTGAAAATTCAACCATTTGGTTAAAAGTTTACTTCTGTAGCTTAAGAATTGAACTATTTAGGTAAAAATGACATTGTTTTTCGTTGAAGTTTAATATTTTTTTGTTTAAAAATTGGACCATTTGCTTGAAAATGTATCTTTGCAGGTGGAAAATTCAATTACTTAGTTAAAAATACCACTATTTTGGTGAAAATTTGTTTATTTTTCTGGATATTTCAACTATTTGGTTGCAAATGCAACTGTTTGGTTGAAATTTAATTTTTTTGAAAGGTACTAAAAAAGAAAAACGATTACTTTCTGCCAAAAAACGCCTAAACTATGCATTTGTTTACATAATTCGTGCATAAAATAAACCAATTATACCATACAACAAATTTTCATGATCAAACATGAACATGTTCTAAAATTGCGGAAAACATGGATCGATGAAATTTGTATTAGCTGATAAAATTTGAAAATGATAGAATTTGAAAAAAAATGAAAAAAAAAAGGATTAGGAAAATTGGTCAATATTCTCAATATTGAAGGTAATCTTAAATAAAATGCAAAATTACCAAATCTCCCAACAGAAATTGAACGGATAAACCGATTTTTTTAATCGTCTTGTCATTATGTAATAAATCTAATACAGCATATTAAAATTTAATATCTGAATATTTTAATAATTATCGATTTCGTTCAAGCGGCTCGAATCGTGTGACGCTCTAACAATGGGAAGGTCGGATGAGTAACGACCGACGCCCTGGGTTCAAGTATCGTCGAAAAACTTCATCGTGCTCTGGTCTTCAAATTCGGAGTGCGTTTTCGGTTCACCATTTAAAAAAAAGAGCCTTTCTTGTTGTGTATTATGCCATTGAGATTATGTGGTTGAAATATTACATCGAACAATTCATCCTTGTAGGAGAAAACACGTCATTTGTAATACATAGGCTAAAAATCAAGCCTGACGAAGCGCCTTAAATACGGCTCACAGTGAAACTTTTAGAACCATTTTCTCACGTTTATTCCCGCGAATTAGTTTTGAAATATAATTTAGGCAACACATGTAGTACGTGTTATACGGGCACTTTACGCCACCTATTTTGTGATTGGTAAGTTCTCGTTTACCGACCAGTGAAAAAAGTCTGTGGTGGGGTAAACTATATTTCCCTAGGGAAATAAAGTAAAATTATTTCCCTGAAAACAGGGTTATAAAGCATCCAGCAATCCTGTACCGCTAAAATTTAAATTTCTCGAAAAGCCCATAAGAAACATTTGTTGCATAAAGTATCGTATGTACCACGGGTAGTAGGTATTTATAGCCTCACGCGTGTTTACAGGACTTGTCACCAGGGTGGGAGCTATTACTGCTCACACGAAATGAGATATCGAAAAAGCTAGCCTTTTTATGAAATTTCTCCTAATATTTTGATAGAATCAGTTACCTAGATACTTACTCATCATTCGCAGGCGGAACTTCCTCAATTTCAACTTCTTGTTTCACAATTGGATGGTCAATGTCAATTTGGTTGGAGTCTAACGTGTTACTTTCTTCATCCATCACTTCTACTTTCACGAAGTTTTCATTACTTCCTTCGTTCACGAAGTTTTCATTACTTCCTTCGTTCACGAAGTTTTCATTGTTTCCTTCGTTCACGAAGCTTTCATTGTTTCCTTTGTTCACGAAGTTTTCATTGTTTCCTTCGTTCACTGCCACGTCATCAACTTGAAAGTCGTTTCTACTCTCCAAATTTTCTTTTTCCATTTCTTCTTGCTGAGAACTTGTGGGAACTGATAGAGAAATATTATTTTCATTCGCTTCATTGCTGTCATTATTTATGGCAATTTTATTTAATATTCCAGGCTGCTGAAAATAATCAAAGTACTTAGTCTTGTCGCTTTATATTTTGGGAGTCCGTGAAGAATCACTTACATCGTATGTTATTGTGCTTATTTCTGTCGATCCGGCTAATTTTAATTTTAATTCAGACTCGTGAAATTGTTCCAGCGTTTCGACGCATAACAGCAATTTTGCAGCGCAAGTCCGACAAATATGCGAGGGTAATCCATCGTTTAGTGACAGAAAAATCTGAAAAGTTAATTCTTGTTTTAAAGGCAATTGTGAAAGACATTCTGCTTAAAATTGTAAATTGAATTGTCAGTCGTCAGAAGTTAATCATTTTCAGAGTGGTGACTGAAATCTATTTTAAAACTTTCCAGTCATTTCCTGGTTTTTGAATGTTTTTCACCAGTCATTAAAATACAAAATTAAAGCCTTTGAAGCTAAATTTTTTGAAAATTTTTACGTGAAAGTCTCTTGAATTAAAGCATTAAATCTCGTATTTAAAATTAAAAATTAATTTGAATAAATTTATCTCGTAAAGAATTGCAAATGAGATATTATTTACAAATAAACAGTGGTGTAGTTCTAAAAGAACAAGTGGCATGGCGGTACTTTCCATAAACTACGTTACCAGTTTGAGGGAACTTGAACCCGATAACAAAATCCAACCATATTTTTGGGTGAAAGTTCATTTTTAAAATTTTAAATGCAACTATATTGTTAAAATGTCATATTTTTTATCAACAGTTCAACTAGTTTCTAAGAATTCATTTTTTTAGTTGAAAGTACAATTCCCTTTGGTTGAAGATTTAACTATTTTTATGAAAATTCGTTTCATGCTTGGTTGAAAGTAAAAATTTTTGAATAGCATTTAAACTATTCCATTTTTTGTTGAAAAATTATATTTTTCAGTTAAAAATTTAACTTTTTGGTTAAAATTAATGTATTTTGTTGAAAAGTCGTCTTTCTCGGTAGAAATTTAACCTCCTAGGTTGAAAATTTATCCTGTTTGGTAAAAATGCAATTGTTCGGTTGAAATATTAACTGTTGCATGCTTCGTTAATAATTCATCTTTTTTGGTTCAAAAGTCGATTATTTGACTTAAAGTTGAACAACTGAACTTTTATGTCAAAATGCAACTGTTTTGTAGAAAATTCATATTTTTGGCTTGAAAATTAAACAATTTGGTAGAAAATTAAACTATATGGTTGAACATTGAACTTTTTGGCCGAAGTCATATTTTTGGGTTGAAAATTCAACTTTTTGCAGATAATTCGTCTTTTTGGCTTAAAAATTATTTTGTTGAAAATTCATGTATTTCGTTCAAAATTCGTCTTTTTTTGTAGAACACTAATCTTCTTGGTCGAAAATTTATATATTTTGTTACAAATTCAACAACTTTGTTGAAAATTAATTTTTTTTACTAGGATTACTTTTTTTATATCTGAAAATTCAACTATTCCATGTTTGGTTACAACTTTATCCTGTATATTGGATAAGTTGAAAATTCGTCTTTTTGATAGAACATTAACCTTCTTGGTCGAAAATTCATCTTTGTGGTTGAAAATCTAATAATTTTGTTGAAAATTGTTTTTTTTTTTGTTCAAGGTTATTTTTGTCAGAGTTTTTATCTGAAAATGTAGCTATTACATGTTTTGTTGAAACTTTATATTGTATAGGTCAAAAATTCAACTATTTCGTAGAAAATTCATGTATTTTGTTGAAAATTCAACTATTTAGTAGATAATTGATATATCTTGTTGAAAAGTCATATTTTTTGTAGAAAATTATTATTTTTTTATTGAATGTTCATCTCTTTGGTTGAGAATTCAACTAACTTGTTAGAAATTCATCTTTCTTGGTCGAAAATTAGATTTTTTTGTAAAAATTCATCTTTTTTGATTAAAATGTTCACTGATTTCTGAGATATTCGACTTTTTATCTTCAAAACTTAACTCTTTTGTTGAAAATTCATCTTTCATGGCAGAAAAGTCATCTTTCTTGGTTGAAAATGAACCTTTTTGATGAAAACTCAACTGTCTTCTAGAAAATTTCTTTTTCTATCTTGAAAATTCAAATATTTGATTGAATTTGTATTTTTTTTGTTTGAAAATTTGACCATTTGATTGAAAATGCACCATTATATGGTGAAAATTCAACTATTTGATTAGAAATTCAACTATTTTATTAAAAATCTAATCATTTTTGGAAAATTTAAGTACTTTGTTAAAATCATCATTTTTGGTCAAAAATTCAAATACTTCGTTGAAAATTCATCCTGCTTGATTGAAAAGTAAATTTTTTGTTGAAAATTCAACTAAATCTTTAACTATTTTTTGAAAAACTCGTCTCTTACTGGAAAGTTCGTCTATTTATTTGTTAATGCAACTATTTTTTTTCTCGAAAATTCGTCTTTTTGTGTTGAAAATTCACCTCTTTGGAAAGAAAATCTTTTTTGGTTGAAAATTCAACTAGTTTGTTAAAAATGCAGTATATTTCGGTTTGAAATTTTAGGAACTTATTAGGAATTTATTGAATTTCAATAATTTATCAACATTACTTTTTTTAAAGAATTTGTAAATGGAAAATTCGTCTATAGAAGAAAAAACAGAAAAATATTTTTGATTAAATAGCTAATTTTAAAAAGGACTTACCCCGAAAGGCTGCAATTTTACCATTAATGGTTGGTAAAAGCTGCCATAAATAGGAACAAGAGTTTGTGTGGGCTTCAGACAACTGCAGAGTCTACATATTTTCTGCCATCTGCTATTAGTACATCCTTTTAAAAGAAGTTTTAGCACGGGATTGGTGCTCTGAAGATCACTCTAAAAATGTAATATCTTTAATAAGAATGTATTTTTAAAATGTTGTTTTTACGCATCGCACAGCAATTCCAGTTTTCAAACAGTTTTCCAAAGAAAATAAAAACTGTGTTCAAAAATTAGGTGTTATTTTTCTTGGTATTGTAAAAAAATTGTATCAGGTCTACAAATTATTTCGATGCCTTTACTTTGATGCCTTGTAAATGCCTTTGTTAAAAATTCATATTTTTTGGTTTAATTTAACTGTTTTCTATTGAATATTAAAACATTTTTTGGTAGAAATATCACCTATCACACTTTTCGATGAGAATTCATTTTTTCATCGAAGATTCATCACTTTGGTTGAAAATTTAACTATTTTGTTGAACATTCGACTTTTCTGAGTTGAAAATTAATTATTTTAACAGAAAATGTGATTTATCCATTTATGGTTCTAAATTAATTTTGTTTTAATTTGAAAATTCATGTATTTTACGTATTCAAAACACAATCTAATAGGTGGCGGCCCTGCGGACTTAACCTAAAAAATTATTATTGAATACAACGGTGTCCGACAAGGAACGTTTGATACATCGCATTCTTTTTATATTCCGATTTTTAAAAAAATGCAACTGAGGTGACCAGAATGATTTGGTCAGCCTTAGGAGACGGTGCGGCAACACATAAAAAGTGTAAAAAGGACCCTGGAGATTTTACAATATTGATTTTTAAATTGGAATGCAAAAAGAATGCAGTATCTTCAATACTCCTCCTTAAATCTCCATGCTCCTAATGATTTTTAAGGTCAAGTCCGCAGGGCCGCCACTTATTATATTGTATTTTAAAGCTTAAGGTTCGCCCTTTAAAATACCTTAAGACCGGGAAAAAATGCAAATTTGACCAAGAGTTACAAGACATCAAAGTAAAGGCACTGAATTAATGTATAGACCTAATATTTATAGCGAAAAAAAAAACAAGAAACGCAAAAAAATCTTTACGCATTTATTTTTACACTTTTGCCTCTTTTGTCAAAATCTGAACACAAAAGGCGACCAGCGCCAGTTTCGCGGTCTCACCGCTGAGTCAAGTTGAGAACCAATTTTCTACAGGCTGGAATGGCTGGCGTGACATACCCCTCTTCCTGCCTGAACATTTTTTTTGAATAACTTATATCCTCGCGAAATGAGATATCGCATTTAAATTTATATGGTCTTAAGTATTCTTGAATTAAAAAAAAATGTGTGGAATTTTTCTTGTACTTATAACATTTAGGACCATACAAACGTTCCGTAGCACCTTTTTGTTAATATCCCTAATTTTTAATTCGATATCTCGTTTCGTGTGGACATGAGTTATTTAAAAAAAATGACGGTAAGGTAAGAATCAGGTAAGTAGCGATACTTCTAGAATTGGGCAAGTATCGATACTTGAACCCAGGGCGTCTGCCGTAAGTCATCCGACCTTCCCATTGTTAGAGCGTCACACGATTCGAGCCGCTTAATATTTTTAATAACTATTTAATAACTATTTTTATTTACAAATAAGAGACGTGCTTCAATTATCGAAATCTCATGTATTTGTCCGAACATGGATTTTAATTGTTCATTAATAGGTCAATTTGCATGCGGTCTAAATAAAACCTCCAAAATATACGGCTATTTAATATTTTATGAATCTGCATATTTGAAAAAAAGTGAGGAAAAGATTAAAAATTGGCATGTTCGAGAAACTATTTGCAAGCTTCTGCTGAATTCGGGAAATTAAACTTTTGATAACTTAGATGCACGCCTCACATTTAAAATTTAAAATGACATCAATCAATTACATTTTTTTCAGCAGGATTAGGTGTATTGTGATTAAATATTGTCGGTATTGAATAAACGTCCTGCCATTTAATAAGTACAGTTTTTTCTTTCGGATCCGTGAAACATTTATCTTCAAAATGTTCTGCGCAAAGGTAGAGCTGTGTGAGTTGATCTGCTGACTTATTTCCCAATTCTGGACAACTGCATGCTTCTGCCCAAGCTCGTGCACTGTGAAAAACGATTTATATAAATAATTTGTATGAGAAGCTGAACTCTAGACTTTTTAGCATACTCCGATTTTCAAGGATTCTAATCTAATCGTGACTATAGAACCATAGGATGCTATCTTCAATTTTGCCAAATTTACAGAAAAGGATTTCTTAAATTGGGTAGTTTGTTTTAGAAGACGTTTACTGATGAGATCTACCTTTTTTTGCTTGTGTATCCAGCAATAATAATTAGAAAGCTAATAAAAAATTTAACTCTGGGAATGCCAAAACTTCGATGTAATGAATGATTGAATTTCAAGATAGAACTTTGTGACTTAAAAGCATCGCAAATTCAGATTTGTTACATAAGTCTGGTTTCAAAATCTCAGGACTTTTCCAGGTTTTTTAGGTTTTTAAAATTATTTACCAACAATTTCATGGTTCAATTTCCGTAAATAATTTCAAATATTAATTAATGCAAACGCAAAGGGCTTTTAAATAATTGTTGAATTCTAAACGATTCTCACTGATATCAAGATAAAATTTCTAAACCGTCCGAAATTATTATAATCATATTTTTTCATTAGCAAAAAAAATCGATTCGGATGAATTCGAAAATTTAAAATTCACCGTGAAGTGCTAAAATAATGGTTACGACTTTGAAATATATTGGACTAACAAAATTTTAGTCCTTTCTCAACATTCCATGAATTTATCAGGTGAGAAATTTTTTAAATTACTTACAATTCTTTAAAATTAGCAGATTACTTTTCTCATTAACGAAATATGACTCACCGCATGTTTAATAATCCGACACCGTACTATTAATATTTTTTTAGCACTTAAAAAACATAAAAAATACATTTTCGAAGTATGTTCGTGAAATATTTTCAATGTAGAATTAAATCCGAAGATTTGAATTTATTTCGAATTTTCTATTAGATTCCATTTACCACTTTTTCTGGACATATTTGTTACATAAATGCATTAAATTATTTTCTTCTTATATCAACTGCAATTCAAGATCTGTAATAAGACATTTAATTTAATCAAGACAGACGCACACAATAGTATTTCAATTTATATTTAACGTGAGCACAAGTAACTTCATTATTAAATAACAGTAAAAATGGTATTTTTACAATAAATGGAAGATAACCATTTTTCTATATTTTCATCCTGATCCTGTAATATGACAAATTTCATTTTAAAACTTGAAACTTTAGAGGTTTTCCATATTTTTCAAGATGAATGCCTCTGAGAAAGAAAACCGGAATACTAATCTTCTTGGTATCTAATTCATCTTTTTGATTTAAAACGCCTTTAAAAATTCAAAATTTGGTTGAAAATTAGTTTTCTTTTTTTTACTGAATTTTTTTTTTTTTTACTGAACATTCAACTATTCCATATTTTGTCGAACATGTATCGCTTTTGACAGACATTCAATCTTGTTGTTTGAAAATTCATCAGTTTTGTTGAAAATTTAACTACTTCGTAAATTCAACTTTTTTGTTAGAAATTCGTCTTTTTGTCTTGAAAACTCAACATTTTTGGATGAGATTTTTTCTTTATCGACTTATAGGTTTTTTTTTGATTGAAAACTCAACTAAATTATTGAAAATTCCTTGTTTTTAATATTAATCTGTTTTGGTTGAGGATTCGAATAATTTGTTATAAATTCATATTTTTTGGTTTAATTCAACTGTTTTCTATTGGAAATTAAAATATTTTTTGGTGGAAATATCAGCTACCACACTTTTCGACGAGAATTCATTTTTTCATCGAAGATTCATCACTTTGGTTGAAAATTTAACTATTTTGTTGAATGTTTCTTTTTTTCTGAGTTGAAAATTAATTATTTTAACAGAAAATGTAATTTATCGATTTTTGGTTCTAATTAATTTTTTTCAGTTGAAAATTCATGTATTTTACATACTTCTTACGTAATCTATGGGTGACTCCTCATAAAATTCTGTATGTCTGTTGTCATTAAAAATGTTAAAGCATATTTAGAAAGAAAATTTTTTACATATTGATCTCCTAGTTGTTTTTATTCCCGAAAGAAAAATATAGAACGAACAGGAAAGATAAAAAATTGGTCAGTTATAGTAAATTTGATTACTGGATGCCGCTAAATTTGGATTTTGAAATATTTGATTACATTCATTTTCTTACCTAAAAATGACATTGACCGTAAACTTACTGATTAAATGGCAATAAATAAATTAAAAATTTCAGTTTTCTAAGCTTTAAAAATGTCAAAATAACGAGTATTTATAAATTTTCGGTTTTGCTAAGTAACTTAATTTATCTGAAATAGGAAAAAAAGCGCTCTATTCCTGCCCGCGGAACGGCAGTAAAGTAGCACTTTATTGTACCGCGACGAGCGGCACGTAAAGAGACAACAAGGAGCAAAAAGTGAGTGAGAAGTGAAAGAAAAGTGAAAGAAAAGAGTGTGCTTACGCGGTACAAGCAAGCCCCATTTTACTTCCACTCAGGGTGGCCACTATTTTTTTAATTTTCGTTTTCAGAGGAATTGAAATTGTATTATTTATGATTAAGATCGTTCAAAATTAAATGATTAAAAATTGAAAACTTTGGAGTTTGAACAATTTTCAATTCAAAACGATTAAGATTTGACAATTTAATATTGAAAAATAAATTAAAGCTAATTAGACAAATTTTTCTAAAAACAAAAGATGAATAGAATTATTTTTAAAAATCTTTCGAAATAAATAGTAATTTTAAATGCGAAACACTAAAAATGCACAGATTTCTATTCCGGAACTTTGAAATTCGAACGAATGCAAACTTCATTTAAAACTGAACAAAATTTAGTCACCAAAAATTGTGATCTTAAAACTTTATTGTACTCAAACTCTTTGAAATTTATACTATTTAATAAATTTAAATCGATTAAAAATTAATAATTTTTAAATTGCTAATTATACTTTCCAAAATTCAACTGATTCAATTTTAATTGCAGAATTAAAACCCATGAAAAATAAAATGAGAAATAATTTGTCATGTAATATTTATATAATTAAATATATTTTTAATTTATTTCATTAGGTTAATAAAAAAACCTACATTGCTAAATTTCTAAAAAAACGTTGAAATTGTCAAAAATTAATATACATTAACAAAATTATATATTAATTATTTGTTGAAATCTTCAACTAAAAATCGGACAAGTTTAATATATTACATTGAAAATTAAAATAAAGAATACAAAACAAGATTGCAGTCGCATGATTCCATTTTTTTTAAATTGTACCATTTTAAGCTTCTCAATTCGAAATTGCTTTATGTTTACATCTAAAATTATTATATTCAAAACTGACGATCATAGCTTTCAATACGAAATTTTGGAATATTTAATAGCAAAATGGCCCTTGAATTTTGAATAATTATTTGAATTTCAAAATAAAATATTGTGAAATTTAAATTTCGAACCCTCCAAGAATTAATCTAAAAATTAATTCAAGAAAAAATTTAGTTTCAGGGCTTCAAAGATTAAACTGCTACAGAATTGCACATTCAGAACTATAATTTTAAACTAAAATTATATAAATTTTAAAGGCGATAAATATATTAGTAATTAGTATCATATCATGCAGTATCAAGTGACATTCAAAACGACTGAATAGATTTCTTTACTAAAAAATGTGATTTCTGTAAAAAAATCGCTGTCATTTTTGCCGTTCAAAATTGCAGAATTTTAAATATTTCGAAAAATACTGTGAGCCTTTAAAGTTTAATTATTCTGAACACTTTGAAAACTAGACGCTATCTAATTGGTAACTTTCAAAAATCACAAAACGCGCGAATTATGAAATAAAGAAAATCTCCCGGTGTAATATTTCTCTTCCGACTTTATCCCGGTTTTCTCCCGATTCTCCCAGGTGGGTGGCCATCCTGCCACTCCTTGGACAGATAAATTCGCGCTTATTCTGCCCATTTCAGATAAAGTATCGTATGCACCACGGCAGTAAAGTTGAACTTTATACGAGGATGCAGAATTTAACGTCCTCGCCTTCGGCTCGGACGGTAAAACTGCGTCCGAGTATAAAACAACTTTATTGCCATACATAACTGCCGTACATAATCTACTATTACAGGTACTGAAACAGGTTCAATTCCGTATTGAAGAAACAAAAATAAATCTCATTAGAGGGTAAGTTTTGGTTTTCAAAAATAATTATTTCAATTTAAATAAGGTCGAGTATTCTGTGCCGGCAAAATATGCCGGATTTTAATTTTCTCTTCCGGCATATTTTATCGTGTACTAAATTGAATTCCAAAGAATGTATTATGAATTCCAAACGATTGATTATTAATTCCAAACAATTCTAGATTAATTGCAACGAGTTAAAAAATTGATGTTTGCAAAAATATGTCGGTCAGTAGAAAATTAAAGGGAGATCTTGATGACAGGTAGAGGTTTATATGTTATCTGTATATTTCTGTATTTCTTGCCGGATCTTAATTTTCTTTTCCGGCAGATTTTGCTGGATTTTAATTTTCTCTTCCGGCATATTTTTAATAACGTCATAATTTTCCATAAATTATCATAAAATTCCACAAATTTCGTAAATTTGCACAAATTTCCACAAACTTGGTCAATTTCAACACAAATTTCATTTTCTAAAAACTTTATAAATTTCCACAAACTTAATAAATTTCAACAAATATCATACATTTTCACAAATTTCATCATTTTTCCAACAATTTCATAAATTTCCACAATAATGATAAATTTCCATAAACTTTAGAAATTATGGTGATTCATCGAACTTTTCATACATTTTTAAAATTATGATAATGGATGGAAATATATGATAATTTAAGGAGATTTTAGAAATTCATGGTAATAGATCGGAAACTTTTGAAATTAATTAAATGAAATTGAAAAGGTTAAGAAACTTTGTAGAAAATTCGCCTTTTGAGCTTGAAAACTCATTAATTTGGTAAAGAAAAAACTTGTTGGTCAGAAATTAACTTTTTAGTTGAAAATTCATATTTTTCGTTCAAAAAAAACTACGTTGATAGAAAATGAAACTGTTTGTTCGAAAATTTAACTATTTATGTAAAGTAAATAAAATGTTCGAAAGGGGTAGGGGTTTAAACCAACAATATTTCTGTAACCAGTCACAAGGGTGCCTTGCCGGAAGAGCAAATTAAGATCCGGCAAAATATGCCGGAACGGAAAATTAAAATTCGGCAAAATATGCCGGAATAGACAATTAAAATCCGGCAAAATATGCCGGATCCGTATACACTACGTTTAAATAATGCAATGAAAACATTGAGAAATCTTAATTTTTCGCCTGTTGTAAAAATAAAACTTTTCATTGATATTGGACAAAAAATTTACTTTTGCTTGTGTTAAATGCATATTTCAATACTGCTGAATATGTCTTGTTTTGATTAAATAATAAAATTTGACATTAATAAATCTTACATTTTTAATTATGTGTGTGAATTTGGCTACATTATTTCATTCGAATCTTTCAAATTGCTCAATTAGCATAGCGGAAAAGCGAAAATAATGCTTTCGAGATTTTCGTGACACACCTATTTTTTGAAGAAGGATAGGCGAAAGTCAGTTTTCACATAAAACTGATACCTTCTCATTATTATGAGAATGTAAAAAAAAAACAATTTTTCAGACTAAGCTGGCTAAAGAGAAATATTTGTTAATTTACAAAGTTCATCAAATGCAAGATTAAAAAAAAAGTTAACACAAACAAATGTCCAAGCATTTTTATCAGATATTGAATCTCTTTAAAAAAAAATCCTTTTCTAATTACCGAATTACTCCATATAATAGAAAAACATTGATGGTATCATATATTTTAGACAGTGGAATTAGTTTTGCTCTTATTTTCGTATCTCGGGTTGCTTTCGACAAAACAGTTTCAATTGCCAAGGCTGAAAAAATCCTGCTTTTTTTAAATAGCAAACTGTGAAAAAATCATAAAAATGTCTAGAAGAATTTATCTTTGATTTGCTAAATATATGTACTCACAACTGTTCTGACTTTGGAAATGAGAAAAACGTCAAATCAGGTCTCGTGCGTGACGTATTGAAGCACGTTCGCGATGCACAAGTTTTCGAATACATGTTTAAAACTATTTCAACAATGACATTCTAGTGTTCTTTCATGACTGAAAGTTTGTTAAATTGATGGGTGAAACAAAATTCAAGGCAGTCAAGAAACAACAATCAACAACAAGAAACGAGATGTGAAGTGAACTACTGTGAACCATAGATCATGTGGTGAACATCGACCGGTAACGCTGTGGGGAAAAGTGTAACGGCGTGTCAGGGAGAGAGAGAGCATTCTAGAGGTCTTTTTGTCTCTTTCTATATCAGGAGCGTGTAAAGTGAATTTGAGGCCTTGCACATTGTCGAGATTTCATTTTATTTTTTAATAATAAGTAATGCGGTATTATAAACAAGAGGTAATTATACTAAATTATTATTTTTTAAACATTTAATCGACTCCTTTTGTTTCAGTTAACTCGAAAACAATATGCTTATTGCACAAAGTATTTTGTGTACCGAGACACCCTAATAGCACGGAACGTTCCGCGGGAACTTTTAAAACGTTCCAGGAACGTGTAAAATGTCAGCCGCTTGGAAACGTTCCAAACATAAATGACCGTTATTGTTATTATTATCAATAAATATCGCGTAAACCGTAAGTGTTAGGTCAAAATCGATTTCAGTTTATGATATGGATATCATATCATAGTGTTGTATGTGCGGTACTCAAAACTTAAAAATTACATAAATTTTTACCTATCTCTTACGGTTTATGAGATAATTGTTGTTAAAAATAATACTAACGGAAGGGTCATCTCAAGAACCAGTGAAACGTTCCAAGCGACGGACATTTTACACGTTCCCGGAACGTTCTGTGCTATTATAGGGTAGCGAAGTCTTTTTACGGCCAAGCGTGATTTTGCAAGAACTCGTCTACGCCTCCAGATGAAAAAATTATTGGGTAAATGTACCGGTGGTCGGACAAAGATTCTAAGGACAGACACTACTTTCAGAAGGGCATAAATAAAAAAAACTATTAATTTTTGCAAATTGTAAAAAAACGGTTAGAAAATGGATGCCCTAGTAGCAACGTCTGCCTTGTATGACAGAGGCCAGAGTCTGGCTCAGCATCTGCTCGCTCCCTAATAGCACAGAACGTTTAAAATGTCCGCCCCTTGGGAACGTTCCATTGGGACCTGAGGGGAACCTTCCATTATTGTTATTTTTACAACAATTATCTTGTAAGCCGTAAGAAATAGGTAAGAATGTATATCATTTTTGAGTACCACATACACTACACTATAATTTGATATCCGTGTCATAAACTGACATCGATTTTGACCTATCACTTACGGTTTAGGTTTTATTTATTGGTGATAATAATAACGTTAATTTATGTTTGGAACGTTCCCAAGCAGCGGACATTTTGAACGTCCCGGGAACGTTCCGAAAGTTTCTGCAACGTTCTAGGAACGTTCCGTGCTATTAGGGCTCTAGTCGACCAGACTGGCGGGAGAAATGATCAGACCAGACGAAAAACAGAATCTGGTGAATAAAGGAACCACCCTGACAAAAGTATCGGATATAGGAATTCCTTCTGAAACAATCCGAAATCATCCGAATCATTCCAGAATCTGTATCCGAACCAATCCGAATTTTTTTGTACATTTCGTTCGATCCAAATCGGTCAAAAATTAATCCGACTCAATCCGGTTCAATCCGAATGAATCCGAACCAAATTTCCAATCCGAATGAATCCGAGCTGGGATTGACCTAAAACAATTTTCAATCCGAATGAATCCGATTCAAGCCGAACTCGGATTCATTCGGATTGAAACCGATTAATTTTTAAACTACTTGGGTCAAACGAAATGTAGAACTTTTTTCGGATTGGTTCGAATTGACTCGGATTGGTTCGGATACAGATTCCGGAATGATTCGGAAGGAATTCCTATCCGATACTTTCGCCAGGGCAGATTCTGGTATTTAGTTTAAACACTACAAGCAAATAATGTAAAATATAAATAATGAATTTATATTCTCCCAGAAAGGACTCAAATATAGTGTAAAACTATTACAAAAACCTATTTAGTACCATTTTACGTTATTTACTTTTGTCTGGTATATATCATGACCAGTCTGGGCCCGGATCTGCTTCACCAGACTCTGCGGTGCCAGAACAGCACGCCAAAGCGGAACCAGCCGGGCGCCAAGCCATGCGCCAGGCTGCAAACAAATTCTTCTTTTTCTGGCACCCAGCTTGCGCCAGTCTGCAGTTATCTTGCTACTAGGGTTCCTGGAACTTTCCGCGGGCACCTTCGGAACGTTCCACTGGAACGTTCCCGGAACGTGTAAAATGTCCGCCCTTGGGAACGTTCCAGGAACGCTCCACTGGGACCTGAGGAGAACCTTCCATTATTGTTGTTTTTAACAACAATTATCTCGTAAACCGTATAAGAGATAGGTAAGATTGGATGTCATTTTTGAGTTTTTACGTTTTACGCGTTTTTTATTGATAATAATAACAATAACGTTAATTTATGTTTGGAACGTTCCCAAGCGGCGGACATTTTACACCTCCCTGGAACGTTCCGGGAGCGTTCCAGGAACGTTCCGTGCTATTAGGGATATGACTGAACTTTTATAAAATTATAACAATTTTTTTAAGAAAAAATAAATATTCGTCTGACCACTGGTATGTGTCCGGAGACAAAGCGCTGATATTTTTCATTTTTTTATACAGAAAAATTTATAAAACAAATGATAAATATCATTATCTTGTCGCACTATATATAATAAACTATAGACATATAACCTTTTCACTGGCGATGTGTACTCAAATAATCGACCGAAAAAGTGGTTAGTTATATAATAACAAATAATAAATTATTTACACAAATGACTTATAAATCTGAATTCATAATAATTAGATATCACTTTTATTTTATTTAAAGACAAAAAAACAGTATTTTCATTTAGGAAATATAACCTATACGATACACAGTACTTAAATTGATGTTTAAGTGTCATATTCATTGAAATGATATTCGAAATAACTCAGCACACTAATAAATATTATTTTAAAAATACGACTGCATAAATGCAACAAATTTTCAATGTAATTTGTCAATTTGTAAAGTGTCATTTTCAAATTCCCCTCGAAACTCGCGCGAAACTGTCAAAAGTGTCGTCTGCTGTGATTAGCTTTTTCGCATTTTTATAACTTTGAGAAGCACTGGAACATTTGGAACCAAAAAACTTTTTGTACAAGTTTAGCATAGGGTACTTATGTCAGGTACCACGTGATAGAGTGCAAAATTTGAGAACTAAAATTCTATCGCGCATGACCAAAGATGGTGGATTCAGCGGGAGAATTCAAATTAGTTTGCGGTTTAACGTAATATTATGAAGGCAGAATAAAGATATATAAATGTTATAAGATATATAAATGTTATAAGATGGCAACAAAACAAGAAATTGCAAATTGTTAAACAACTAACTAAATTGTTCATAGTGCCTATTGGATTACGTGCATGTTATGCAAAACAATGAAAGATTTATAATTTAATCTTAATGTGTCAAAGAATATACTCATGAAGTTGATCAGTTCAAATTGTGTTTTAATTTCAAACCCTTATTTGTTCTCCCGGTTATGGTTCAAATCAGACATGCCCAGCTAGGGGAAATTCCCAACGGGGATACATGTTCCGCGTCCACCACTATTTTTTCTGTAGAGCGGGAGTGGTGGTAGAGGCTTGCGAGAATAGCTCTGTGAAGTCACCGAAGAGAGATTTTACCACCACTTCCGCTCACCAGAAGAAATAGTGGTGGACGCGCAACATGTGTTCCGGGCGGGAATTTCCCCTAGCTGGACATGTCTGGTTTAAATCATTCAATGATTAGCTAAAGCTCTGTCCCTCCAAAACGATACCCCGCGCGCCTGTTACGTTGGGTCCATCCAATCTTACGTTCAGATTTAGGTGAGATTGTCAAGAACATGATTCCACATTACCGCATAGCCACGCATGTTGAATTTGTCATTTGCTGTAGAATCTCTGCAGGACGAACTATTACAAGAAAATCAGTATGTACGCGGAGAAAAATCGCCTCGGAAAGAGAGTGAAAGAAGGGTTGCCAACTTATAAAATTTAGATATTCCAGCTGATAGTAATTGCCGGTAACTGTCTGTAGGTAATGATGCACAAGACGCACGCAAGCCGCAGATTCGAACTGCTTTATCAGGAAGCAACAAATACGTTTTTTGGTACAACAAACACTTTTAAAATTATTAGATCATTAAAATTTAAGAAAAATCGTCTGAATCTTAGGCTTGTGTGCATCATTATCTTTGATAACCTATGTTACCGACAGTTTCCATCAGCTGGAGTACATGAATTTCATAAGTTGGCAACCCTTCTTTCACGCGCTCCCGACTCGGGAGTCGCGAGGCGAAAGTTTCTCTCCCACCAAAAGTTCTACATGGATGCAAAAATGGTTTTCACCATTTTTTCAAGTATCGTGCTATGATATAAATAGCATACCTTTAAAATTATTTTGTAACATTGCTGATAAAATTTGTAAAACAAATTTAAAGTTAAACATGTTTTCTAACAATATTTAAGTTTGTACTATCGTAGACGCATTTCGAGAGTTCCGCCGGCTTTTACGCGATTTCGCCGGCAGCCGACCTCAAGTTATAAAATAAAGGAACAGTTCCGTGAATTAATCTCTCGCGATTTCTCTCCTTGTAGGAAGAAAGAGTACCTACTAAAATATTGAAAGAATGAATTTCCGAATTAAAGTGCCCGCGGAACATTCCGTACCATTAGGGTTCACGTCTTTGCTTCACTTTTCCACTATCGCTTTTTAGCAGATACCTTATCTTTTTTCGAAAAACCAGAGACTTACCCAGTGTCCTGTTACCGCGAAACTCCTCCTGGGGTCTAGAAAATTTTCAAAGTACGTTTCGCCATTTTTTGGACACCGTTCCAATACAGCCTTTAGAACAAAATGGAAATTTCTAAATAACAGTGAAAGAGCGATACAAAATACATAAATACGTAAATTGAGGGTTCTTATATCGGGAGTTGAGTGTAGTTATAAAAATAAGTCAGGGATATTTTCAATTTTCATCGACGGCTATGCGAGTTATTAAATACTCTTTTTAAACTAATTACAAATTTATTCAAAGTAGTATGCACGATTCTAAACAAAACGTAAAGAACGTGTACATCTTATTGATAAAGCTAGTATTTCTTTATTCTTTATATATATAAATTATAATACAGTGATCACAAATTGAAAGAATAACATTGACCTTTTCTCTCTTTTCAAGCAAACATACTTAAGGGCCAATTAACTGGCCTTCATCCGAAACAGTGTAAGACGATTTTTTTAAATCTGATCTTTACATGTATCAATACTAGTTTTAAAAATTTACATCCGCCCCTTCGAATTTTCTGATGCATTTCTTTGGGGGGTTTTTTCCCCCCCCCCCCCCCCTCCCAACAACATCAAATATAAAAAAAAACTTCATACATGTTGACTACGATTGGTATCACCATTGTTAAGTGAGGCCCAGGGCCGTAATTCAGTTCTTCACCAAAGCACACTTAAACCCTATATCCTCAGATTTAACTTAAGCTGATAACTTTTTTGTTTAAACCTTTTAAAATCAGCACATAAAAAAAACTTTTCTGCTACTCCCACCTTATCCTGTATTAAATAAAGAGTGCTAATAGAGTAATATTGATACTTGCCCAGGAGATTGATACAAATTAACATAAAATAATTTATTTTCACCTGTTTGACAATCTAACATCAAAATCCCGCCAGTGGATGAACTATTCTATAATATTCTTCAGTCAGATCATTTATTTGTCACTCTGAGATCAAATGTTTCCTCACTTCTTCATGTGAGTCTTTTCATGTCTAATTTTACCCATGTAGGTATTTAATTTCTTTTCACATACACTGCACTCAAACATCTTCAAACATTTATCACTCTCACTCTTCTTGATCTCTCTGCTGTGATTCGAATCCTCTTTCCTCTTTCGTAATTCTCTTTTGTTCTGTTCTGCAGTTTCAATAGAATTATATGTTTTTCGTCTAACTTGGCGTAATTTCGAAACATATTCATCTGAACGGTTCTTTGAAGATTTTTCAGAATTTTTAGTTTCAGGCTCACTAGTTTCAGAATCGATTGCTATCGGTTCAGAAGCTTCAGATGTTAAGACCATGGAAGAATTCTCGAAAGCTAGCGGATCGGATTCATCATTCGCTGTTAACGAATTTATCATTTTGGTTTCAGAATCCATTAGCGGATTTTCTAAAGCCAGTGGATCACATTCACCATCGGATGGTGGATTTAAAATTTCACTCGCAGTATCTACTGGCGGATCCTCCAATTCCAATGGATCGACGTCACGCCTCACCGGTAATAAATTAAGGGTTGAATCATCTTCTTTTGTTTGAAAATTCGGTTGGGAACTTACTTTATTTATCCTTGTATTTTTCCTTCCACTTTTCTCGATTTTACCTCTTCTTGTAATTACTTTAGTGATCGGCCTCAATATCAAAAGTTTCTCTACCGGTTCTTCCTCATAGCTGTGTCGGGCTGGTCTCTTTTTAGCAACTGAGAATATACTCTTCTCTGACTCTTTAGTATCTTTTGGATCGATTTCTTTCGATCTCTCAAACTTCGTTCCAGAAGCACGACTTAAAATTCTAGGTCTAAGTAAAGACCGACCTTGTACCCTTACGGGGCCCAATTTTTTATCCAGCTTCTTTTTATTAGGCTCACATCTATTTTTAAACATGCTTTCATTATTAATTTCCAAATTATTAACTACTATTTTATTATTGGTCAGATATACCTCAGTTGTTGCATTTATATCAGAATCTAGTATCTTTCTTATTCTAGAGTATGTAGCCTTAGGAGGATTTATTAAGCTTAAGCTCCTAGGCTGTTCTCTTTCCTTTTGTCTTTGGTGTTTTCGTAGGCGCTCCCTTTCGCGTTTTTCTTCAATCTTACTATGCAATGTGTTGGTCTGTAGGGAGCTCTCGCGCCAAACAATCTTCGGACCGCTAGACAGGCGTTTCAAATTGCTATCATAATTCAAAGGGGGAGTAGAATGCACTTTATTTGGAGGGGATCTAGAATTCTTTGAACCCTTTGTATTCTTCATATCCTTTATAAGCTTCAGAATTTTTAATTCTTCAATGCTAAGTTTATCTGCCGGTGGCATTTCGTGACTCTCAAAATGTTGTTTCATATGAGGAACGAATTTCTTCTTATTGTAAAAGGCTTTCTTACAAATATCGCACTCGAAGACTTTTCTTTCGTCAAATAAGTCACATCTTTCACTATGTGCTGCCATTGCCAAATACCGAGCATAAAATTTCCCGCAATGATGACAAGAAAAAGGACGTTTCTCTCCGTGTGTGTCCATGTGGGCGCGAAATTTTCTCTCTGAACGAATATTTTTTTCACAAATCCAACAAAAGAAATTCATTACGGAGATATCATGTACCTTTGCCCTATGTTCTTTTAAAAGTGATTCTGAACTAAACCATCTATGACAAATGTAACATATTCCTTCGGGATGGACGCGTTTTCTGTGTATTGTTAACAAAGACTCAGAGGTGAATTGCTGCTTACATATTTCACAATCATTTTCGTGTGTGTTTAAATGGGCTATATAATTATTTCTGAAAACGAAGGGTTTATTGCAAATATGACAGATTAGGGATTTTGGAAACTCACATTTGTGATCCTCAAGAAGCTTTTGGCTTGAGAATATTTTATCGCAATGATTGCAGATGTGGTGTATTTTTAAATGATTCGAGTACTTAGATGCGCTGTGGAATTTCTCAGGACAAAATCTGCACGTGTATTTACCTTCTTCTTCGTTTGCAGTTAGCGTTTGTGTCGACTTTTTTTCGGCTAACTTCTTTTTTACGTATAGAGTTTCCCACAGTCTAAATTCCTCGGTGTGCTTTGTGGTCACGTGTTCTAAAATTGCTTTTTTGCTTACGAAATTTCGAGCGCAGCCTGCACACTCAAAGAGAAATATTACCTCTTCTACGTTATTGCGTGGAGTTGCTCCTGCAAATGAATCTGGTTTTTTGGGTGGATACAGTCCTTTCGAAGATTTCACTACATGAATTTCTTCAATTTCGAGGATTTCTTCGGTGGATGGCGTTGGAGCAGGATCTTCGTTTCTGGAAATAAAATAATATTTGACGATAATTAGGGGTGTGCAAAACCTTGAGAGAAAAAATATTATTTTATGCAATTGATGACACACTTAACGAATGGTAAAAGTACTTTTTTTTTTGTTTAGGATATTTAGCAATTGAGTAATCGATTCGGAATTTTGAAGCTGCATGTCAAAATATTTTTGTCTAATTTCTTGCATACGTCATCTACATAAAATTATCTTGAAGCACACAGAGCCGATTTTTCAATAAAATATTTATATTACAGATGACATATTCTAGATCATACGCAGCTAAAATGTATAGACAGCTGACACTGCGCGTTACTGCTACTGTTCTTCCGTTTTTGATTCTTAAACAAAATTTAAACACTCTATCGAAAAACCGACTCTGTGGGCTTCGAGGCATGATTAGGTAGATGACGTATGCAAAAAAGTTAACAAAAACATTCAACCTTACGATCTCTACATTCAGAACCGATTGCCCATTCTGATATCCGTAACGATAATGACCCTTTCATTGCTATATGATAACGGCCGGTTAGAAAAACTGACATTATGAAATTATGGATTAGAAACTTTGAATCGTTTAAGCAATTGTTATTTGTTCAAACAATTTTCCCCTCGAAAGTCGTGAAAACGTATTATCTTTCGTGATCGATGGTATAAAGTCGATGAACGTCAACAGTAGTGGAAAAAATTCAAAAAAATACCGCCTTTAGCGTGAATTTGATAGAAGACTGCAGTTCCACATGACGGGTGAACTCATCCGCTAGCCAGCAGATAGCGCCTCATTCGTCCTGTTCCAGAAAAGCATTGGTCTTATGGAAAAGTCAATAATTAATATTAAATAGAAACATTCCCGATCATTTCAGTTTGCAAAATTAGGACCAACAACTCTTTGATGGGTAATTGATATTTGAAAAATATAAAAGTCATTGAAATCTAAAAGGATTATTGAAAAAACATTGTTTTAAAAGTGCTATATGTCGCAGTATTCTGAAAATTGCATATAATGCAAGCAACATTTAAAAACGTTAACCAATTTATATTCATAATATTTTGATTTATTCTAATGGCA